>JAPTGW010000026.1:22258378-22270487 GCA_029814545.1 Apogonichthyoides opercularis
CTACCCCGGGTCTGGGCCAGCTCAGGCATCAGTGCAGTAAATAGTCATGAAAGAGGAAAGTCTTTATATGCTTCTTGAAGGTTGAGAGAGATGAGATATTTTTATTTCATTTTCCAGTTCTTGCTGTTTTATGAATCTCTGTTTCTTTATTCTAGATCCAATAGAAATAATCTTCTGTGGCCTTTCTTGGGGTATGTCCATTTTAAAAATGTATTTCATGTAAAAACTTTATCACTGCAGGGCCTGTGCGTCTGGCCTGGTCTGCACCAGGGAATCCTGGTTTTATTTATTCTTTAAAATGTTATCGTTATTGCTTTAATTGTGGCCCCTTGTAGTGTCTTGTGCTGGGGTCATCTTATACATATGTAAATAGTTTGTTTATAAGGATGTTGACACTGGGCCAGTGTTTTTGTGCATCTTCTTGTCTCCTTGGCTTTTGACATCATGTGAGATGTTTGAATTTGTGTTATTATTTTTTATTTTATTCTTTATTTGGTACTTGGTATTGGTTTATCGTTTTTATTTGTATTGTTTTTAATTGTACAGTTGTTTTATGTCTTTTAATCTATTCTTGTGTTTTATTCCTTTATTTTGGTTGTATGTATTCTTCTGTACAGCACTTTGGTCCACTGTGGTTGTGTTAAAGCGCGTTACAAATGAAGTTAGATTGGATCTTGCATGTTTATTTATTTCTTGGGGCCCATTAGTGCTGCATCATGGGCAATTTACTTAAAACAGGGATTAGACATGGGAAAAGGAAAAACACAGGCGACAATCACTGACCAGAGACATGGACAATGAAGGCTGAAACAGGAGACAACGAACCAAGAAAACCAGGGAGAAGAGACACCATGTACAGTGAGGATGCTAATATTAAAATGTAAAAGCAATATGAGATTGAAAAAGATTTTGTTGCTCTTTTTTCCCAACCATTATTTACATGTATGTCATTTTTCTTTATCAACAGGGGGACAGCAAAAGAGTCGGCATGAGTCCAGAAAAATACCTTTCAAAGACAGGAAATCCAGCAGAGGGAGCCCAAACAGTCTGACCAACAGAACCCAGTAGTCCTTCTCAGGGCCACCTCATCTTCACTAAGTGCCACTTAACCTTCACATCTGGAGTTAAACATTTTTAAATCCTGTTGTTACTTTGTTTTAAGTACCTTTTGCTAGTGGCCAGTCCCCTTTTTTTCATCCATTTTAAAGTGTCTTCTTCATATTTGTAACTTTTAAAAATGTATATGCTTTATGCCAAGATATGAAGTGTTTGACAATGTGCTTAAATGTAACATTCATTAAAATCCCCCCTATTATTCATTCTTAACTTTTTAAAATTATATTTAGATTAAAAGGATCCACTTAATAAATCCTGTGGTTTTGTTTTGCTAATATGAAAATAATCAAGTTATAAATAGCTCATATCAGTTCAAGTTGTCTTACTTGCCAAATAACTTTGTGGCAAGGCTTTGTTTTTCTGACATGACTGACCTCACACCATTTTTGAAATACTAAAAAAGAACTGCAGTTACTGTAACACATCTTGCATATCATATATAATGAGAGCAATAAGGTTACATTTTCAGCTTTTCTACAACATGCTATTCTTGAACCCTGACATGAACTGTAATAGTTTGGTAGAGGTGAAATCATAACTCACTTTAGGTAAAACACATTAATTCATGCTACACAAATGCCATGTAAGTTGATAGAAAAATTACGCTGTGCTCTTATTTTGGATTAGTCTCACATAAGTGCCCTAATTTCTTATGATTTTTGTCTATCTTGAAGTGTGACCTGTTGTCTTGTTCTGTGTCTAATGCATATAGTAAGTGCCTAACACAGTAACCTTTGTGTGAGTGTTTTCCTTTTGGATGATCGGCAGAGATCTCTCCTGACACCCCAACTATCCTTGAGTGATGTGTGAACTTTTATATGTGCACAAATAAGACCTTGAAATAAACCAAGCATTTCTTCTTCAAACACCTCATCTCAGTGGGATTTTAAGACTGGAAATCACCAAAGCACAACAAAAAAACAGTATAAAGCCTTGCCAAATTTGGCAATAACATGTTATTGGATTAAATCAACATAACCAAATACAAAGAAAAAGATTTATTCACAAGATAACAATTGAAAACACTTAAAAAAAAACAAAAAACAGTTGATAGAAATCAGATAGACATCTTGGATTTAAGGACAACTCCTATTGCTTGCTTTACACAAACTAATGGATAACAGGATGTGAGGTGTGGATGGTAATCTTCTCCATTTGTCACTCCGTCTTCTCATACTCTCTCCAAGGCCTCCAACATGATGATGCTGTTACCCCTGATGACCTGTAAAACAAAAAGCAACATGCTACATTTCAGACCAACATTTAGTACAGAGAGCTCAAGTCCCACCTCTTCTGCTGTGCCCCATAGGACCTAACTTCAAAAAAAAACTGAACAATAATCAATGGAGAGTCAAAAAAGTTTTGATCCTGTTATTATGTATGCCACCACAAATAAAATTTGTCAAAAGACAACTTATGTACCAAGAAATTCTGGTTAATGGCAAAGATGGTAAAACATTTAGTTTTTGTGTTATACAGATAAATAAAGTTGCATCTTTTTCTGCATGTGTCACACATCAACACCAAAACAGGTGCTGTCTTGGTGAAAAAGTATTAAAAATTGCTACCATCCAGTCAAACTAAAGCTGAAACATTCTCAATAGCTCTGAACTGATCATGGAGACAGGTATGATGTCACCTCTGTTACATTCTGGTATGCAGTATTTATATTTACATATTTTCACAGTGTGACACTTCGTTACTTTACCATAAACTGAGGCTTTCTTAACTTTGTACAAATTTCCTTTAAACTAATAAACAACGGACATGTAAACAATTGCTGATACAAGCAGAATCAAAGAATAATATTCCCTAGGAATTGACTGCAATGCAATATTTTCCAAAATAAGATCTCATGGGGCACAACTAGAGGCGGCGGAACTTTGGCTCTGTGTTGTCAGTATTTCTAATATTTTTTTCCTCTTAAATGCCCTGTTTGTTGGTCAGGTTGGACTGAACAATTTGACACCATTTCAGGGTAGATCCTGTCTTTGCATACAATACAGGGTAAATGAGGATATAAAAGTACTGACCACCATGCCAATGGTGTTTTGCTGTCCCCCAGGGCCCATCTCTAAACAGTCATCCACCACTAGGTTCATGAAGGGGTCAAAACCTCGCAGAATGCCCTGCACGTGTCTACCTCCATTTAACTTCACTGAAAGACAAACACCAACAAAAAGTCAGTGAGACAAATGCTATGTGTTTAATTTCTTTTTTTTTTTAATTTCAAAACCACTTATTTAAAATTCATTACCTAGACATTTCAAAGAAACATACTTTATGGTGTTTTGCATTATATTACCATAACACACAGTACTAAACAGATTTTTGCAGAAGATAGGGTCTGCAGATTTAGTCCAAAATCACGTGAATTAGAAGTGCTTCATGAAGTAATATCTGAATGACAAGAATAGTCAAGGGGAATAATTATCATGAGCAAAATACCATACACTACATCAAGACTATTACTAAGAAAACACTATTATTTTATCAAATATATTGTCCCACGTTTGCAAATTTTTGAGTCAATTCTGTGGCAGGTCAAACTAATTCTACACATTTCTGCAAGTTCTCAAATTCCCTGATGTAAACGTAACAAAATAAAAACTCTAATAACAGTGTACGTAGGTTTGATATAAAGGCAAAGATTCAAGACTGAAAACATAAAAGTGAGTTTCTATGTCGCCCGTTAAATTTCTGGCTCTTTAGGTGAAATTATCACGACGTAAGTACATTGTCTGGCTGTCATCCGAAATCCTCTCAGACAATCTAAAAAAACTTATGTTTATGAAGTTAAGCTACCATTACGTGGCTATACTCACACGACAGTTTCTTGTCCATAAATCTGAAAAGAGAAGGAACACGAGATAAAGGCTTAGAGAAGACAGAATTGTACTTTTTTAAATCATGCTAATGCTAACGTTAGCTTGATTCATTCGCAAACAATGAAGCCAAGCAGAAATATGTTGAAAATTTAAGCCAGTTAAAATGCAAAAGTCAATCAAAATACATATTTATGAACTTCAATAAAATATCGCTTAACTTACTTCTTGAGCTCTGGCGGATGTGCTTTACTCATTTTGTTTTTATTTGTCTAAACAGTCACACTCGCTCGTACAATTTTCGTTTCAGAGACCGCGGAAGGAAAGCATGCGCCCAACAACCGGAAAGTTACGAAGGGACTTCCGCCAGTTTGCGTCAATATACTGCCACCAAGCGGTCGGGAGGAGTACGTGTAAACGGCTAGTTTTGTACCCGAACAACGCACATCAGAATTTATACATGTATTTTTGACAGTATGGAAATGGTTATCATGTTTGAAAAGTACATTGCATTTGCTGTGTTGTTGATAAGAAAACAGAACACTTCGTATTTATTAAATATGTTCTGTCCACAACTGTTAATTTGCTGCCAATGTTCAGACTGGTCACTTTCCAGACAACACAACTTAATCTGGTAGTAAATTACTTTTCAATTCACCACTATGAAGACCTTTGCCCTAATTAAAAAGATCACAAACACAGATGTCTCATTACAGTTGTTAAGTTTAATGATGTTTTCTAGAAAGAGCCATAACCTAATTTACAAAAGACCTTGAAAAAGTGGAAGCTTCAAAATCTAATAAATGATTTCCTACATTTTCACAGTAGCTTTTCAAAAAACAGTAGCTGAAGGTCCTTCAGACAAAAAAAACCAAACCAAAACACATTGACCCTGGTTCATTCACTACAGCACTTAAAAAGCGTCACATAAATACAGAAGAGCTGCTGACCATCTGTTTGCATAGGTCTGTTATCTCCAGTGTGTGGGGTCAAGGAACTACTCACAAAAATGTAAATGGCCAATCTTTAGAGTAATTACACTTGCCAATGTATACCAATTTGTTGACTTCAATCAGATCTTGGTCAAAACCCACAAATACTGAGTAATGTTGACCAACACACTGAACATTTGATGCTCTAGGCACTGCTACAAAAAACAAAAACAAAAACAAATACCTGAATCCAATATAAAATGACAATCCAGTCAGTGATATTAACTGAGGACTCAAAATGAGTTATTGCCAAATTTATGAGAATAATCACTTGGGATCATCCTAGATGTCTTGTGTAAAAAATAGATTCTAGTAAACAAGATATCAGCCACTGCTTGGGCCAGTATGTGCCAAAATGGTGAGTGGAAAGCATTTTAAACACTGTTAATGAAGAATACTGGTGTTTTCACCTCCTATATATGGTGCAATGGGTTTGAATTAATTTATACACGAAAATTAATTCACCCCAGAGCTTGTGGACTATCAATTCCAACAGATGTAGTAACATAGGTTGATCCTTTATCTTTTGTGATGCTTGATTGAGGGCATTACATGAGAAAGAAGGTACATTTTAACATGTGATCTGAAAAGAAATGCAAAGAATTACAAGGATTTAACTTAATGTTTGTTGAGATGGATCTCAATCTGAATTTCACATAGAATTTTGAAAGTAAAAGTATAATGAATATCTGAAAAGACCTGCTCTGTTAAGAAGTAATCTGTTTGTTTGACAGAAAAAGAGTGCTAAACATGGAAAAAAAACCATAGCTTGGTTCATGAGCACATCATTTTCTGGTTGACTCAGAGTACGAGTAGCATAAAAGTGGCCTGAGTGCTAAAGCAATGAACTTGGGAAATCAACAAGAATTTCACATCATTTCATCACTCTCTGGGCCTCCAAGGCAAAAAAGGCAATGGCTGATTACATTCAAACTGAAACACTCAGGCTTTGCTGGCCTGCTGTGTGCAGCCCTCTGTGATGCAGTCTTCCTCCACCTTGACCCTCAGGTGGTCCTGACAGTGTTCTAAGAAAGAGTCCAGTGATGAGAAACCCTGTTGGCAGGGAACACAGTGGTACAGCCTGTGCTTCTTTGACCCAGGCCATTTACACGTGTCCATCTCGTTCATGCACACGCTGCACTGCCTCCTCTTCACAGCTGACTGATGAAGTTCTACGTGCTCCTTTAGCTGTGACTGCAACGAAAAAACCTCCACACAGGACGGGCATGGGAACTCTCTCTCTTCTTCTTCTTCCTCCTCCTCTTCTTCTTCTTCTTCTTCTTTCTCCTCTCTCTCCTCCTCCTCCTCCTCCTCTTCAGGCACTTCTTCACATTTCTCTGGCTTACAAACCTTCTTCACTCTGGGCACTTTTCTTGGCCTGCCTGGACCAGGCCCATGTATCTTTTTATCTGTTGTGGTTTTTCCTGTATTTGGTCTATTTTCTAATAACCTTGAGTCTTTGGTGGCACCTTCTGCTGACTGACTTTTATTTTCAATAGCAGTAAAGCCTTTAGCTGCATGCCTTCTAACATGAGCCAGAAGTGACAAATGATGAAAGAACACTTTGCTGCAAATTTGACATGTATATGTGAATATTCTCCTGCGCTTGGTGACAGGCAGCCTTGTTTCTGTCCTTGAGTTTGTCTCTCTGCTGTGCTTGTCCTTCCTGTGTATGTACAGCTTAGCAGTGCTCTTAAACACCAAGTCACAGGAGCGACAGCTCAGTAACTTCTTTTTGGATTTAGACTTTTTACTTGCTTCTTTTTTTCCTCCTCCAGCCAAACTTTCAACTTTGGTGTGCTGACTGGAAGGAGCATTCAGCCTCTCATCTGCATGGGTTGTCTGTTTGTGGCGTTGTAGAGCAGCCTCTGTGCGAAAGATTCTGGAACAGAACTGGCAAAGATTTACAGTTTTGCTGCTGGGCCCTGGGACGTCTGAAGAGTCTGAAGGAGATGACTCTCCTTCAGAGACAGGTAGAGAGTCAACTGGAAGGCTACTAGCATTAGCCATACCTGGTGAATGTGGTGGTTCGCTACAACCAGCCTGCTGGTGATGCAGCAGAGCCTGCTTTTGGTTAAAGCCTTTCCCACACGGTGCACACGCATACGGGCTTCTGTCCAGGATGTGTGGCTGTCGGTGAGGTGACTTGTCCTGTGTTCTATCGGGATCTGAAGTTCGAGTCATACATGCAGCGCATGGACTACCAACCCGTGTCTCTCCATGACAAAGTTCACAAGGGGAGGAGTCATGACCACACTTATGTAGCTGTAATGATGACCTCAGAGAAAACTCCTTCCCACATGAGGGACACCGGTGAGGCTTGGGTAATGTGTGTTTTAGTTCCTGATGGTGCAACAGTTCAGCTGCAAACGGGAAGCCTTTTCCACACTCCTGACAACCATATGGGAATGTTGGCTGCTTCTGATTGCGTATTTGTTGCTTTGAGTCAGCCCGTGCAATGAAGTTGGCGAGCGGGGAGAGGGTTTCTGCTGCGGTTTTAGGGCGGCTGAACGACTCTTGGGCCCTTGTGGTTCCCCAGCTGACTCCATCCATGCTTTACGAGAGCTCCACTTCTGTTTAAGTAAAAACAGTTCGTGTTTAGCTTAGAAATTGCACAATAATAATACAAGCCTAATACCGATACCAGCGTTTGGCTAACTGACGACGGAGAGAAAAAGGGGAAATACTCTACTTGTCAGCTAGCCTGACTTGTACTGACTCTTGGTTAAAAAAAAAACCCCAAAAACTTCTAGTTTCATTTCAAAACAGCACGTAAATGCAGGTAATAGATAATAACCAAGCAACCAGAGCTGGTTAGATAAACGTATTGGCAGTATTCGCTAAGTCCCCGGTTCATGTCGAGTGGCTTCATGTTTGCTAACATTAGCTCGATGCTAGCTGCGCTGTGCTAACACTGAAAATATACATACGTCCACCGAGAAATATCATCTTACCGTGACTCTCAAACAACTTCAATGCGACAGGTATGATTCCAACTGGGTCAAATCAGGTAGAAGGGATCATCATCATTTGTTTTTGTTTCTATGAACCCTGATTTCATGGCTGAAAGTGAAGTTTGAGGCAGCTACATGATTGAGCTGTCAGGGGTACTTCCGGCGCGTCACTTACCCCGTTTTTTTTAAGGTACTTCTTTTCAATCAATGATGCAGTGTGTAAGAGTAATCATACTATTAAAAGTGAGGGTAAAAATGTAGGACACATCTTGTACACTGAAAACATTGTAAATCTGTTGAATATACCTAATAAATTATACATTTAAAAACTCTTCAAAAAGGAACGTATGCTTTTTAAAAATTCTCCTCATTGTATAGCAAATTATAGTAGAATTTGTTTCATATCTATCTATCTATCTATCTATCTATCTATCTATCTATCTATCTAGACAATATCATTTTCAGGTATGGCTGTGGTTACATTGATGTTAAGTCTTCGGACACAGCTGGGTGATTCTGTTAAATGTTTGAGGTCTATCACGCATATTAAGTAAATATGAAAGTTAAAAGTGTATAAAAATAGTAAGACACATCATCTGATATTGGCTGTGCTCAGAGAATCCATCTTCATGTTTCATTATTATGAAATAAAATTTTGGAGACAAAAAAAGTCAGTATTTTCAGATCTATCAGGTTAATAATTCTGGCCACCACAGTATGTATATATCCTCTGTACCCATTTGTCTTGATGCAAAAAATATATGTTTAATGTATGATATATAAAACACACAAAGAGGAAATGCATGAAAATGAAGAATTATCGTTTAATATAAACAAAACATTGATATACAGCAGGTTACTGTAAGAAATGAATAATTCTTCCCTTAAGGCTGAAGCCAGCATTAACTACTGAAGTGTTCTTAGACTGTATTGGCCCATTGGAGATTTGGCATATTGATGGGAAACAAGGAAACAGCATGAGCACTTCTGACAACAAATAAACAAGTATTAATTTTTTTTAAGCCTTTAGTTGTTGGTTAACAGCATGAATACCATCATGGTAGGTATGACTGAGAAAGTTACAACCTATTGTGACACAAATATTGGAGAAGCAGGTGAATGAAGCAACAAAAACTATTTTAAGGCTAAAGGCAACTGTTAATACTCAAAATGTTAATGATGTCCAAGATGGGATTAATGAAAATGATTAAACAAATGAATAACAATAATAATAATAAAGTCATACTGACTCTGTGCACCACAATATCCTCAGTAGTTCTTCATCAGATTATAATTTCAATATAATTTAAGATTTACACTAAGAAAAAAAGTTTAACTGATGACTATTTTAATAGTGTATGAGTGGATGGTGTTCAGGATACAATCCAAGTATCTACTGCACTCCACAGTTCTACTGAACCTTAGTAAATATGACAATAAACTTTGCTTCAGAATAGTTGGAAATCTAATAGATGAAGGCATTATTTTCAACATGTTTATGGAAAACAAAGTACCACAGTCTAATGATTGTCTTTTCTTCTAAACATACACTGAGTATCACTGGTCAAAGGTAAATGAGAAGGAACACGCACATATTCACATTTCCCCCACGTACAGTTAAAAGTGACAAGTTTCGGAGTTTTGTCAAAGATCAAATCTAATATGAAAACAACACATGAGCATAAATGAAAACAGAATATAGAACCATGTTACACAGTAAAAGACAGGAATACATTACACATGATTATAACAAAGGCATCATAACATATTCTGAGCTGCACTGTGTCCACAGGACTGTCTCAAGTAGGTTTGTGTGACTAAATGTCCTACAGCATTAAGAGTCACCACTAAATCTTTATCCCCATAAACAATTACTGAAACCATTTAAAGTCATTAAAGTTTTTACATTGAATATTTTAAACTAGTTATGCATATGCAGATTTCTTTACAGTGACCATAGGTATCTAGTTCTATACTACGAAGATTATCCTTAAGACCACTGTTGTTTTTAAGCATAAAGGAACACACATTGTCAAATTGTATGATACCATTTTGTACCAGTCAAGAGGAGTAATTCGCATGTGCCACAACGTTGTAATAAAATTATATTAAAATGTCTAAAAAGGAACAAAGTAGGGAGTCATGTCCCACCATGACCTTTGATCCATTAATGTGCAAACATACAGTATGGATGGGGGTTTTAAAGGCTACATTAAACAGAAGGGTCTTCACAGGCAATAAAACTAAAATGTTACATTTGTTATGTTATTCCTGTACCTATAGGCTTCATAGTTGTGCTAATTACATACTGACACTAGTTTGTCAATTTCCAGTCTAAACGACCTTCTGCACGCTTAACCTGTGTGCCCAAATTCCAAATGACAATTTTAGGAACATTTTTGAAACGTCTATTCAGCCCTTTATTAAGAGCTTATTTGTTTCAATTTATGGGAGCAATAAAAGAGGATATTTACTTTAGAACTGCACTGGCACATATAACTGAACTAAATGATTAAGGTCCAAATCATTAGTTGATTGTACGATGCAGATTTGTTAACACTAAACCTAAAAAACTAAAGTCTTCTCACAAAATAACTCTCTTATTTCAGACAGGGTGGAGGGGTGGGACTGCAGTTAATTTTTCCCCCCACACATCTCAAACAGTGTCAGACTAAACTGAAACAGGCTGTAAAAGACAAATGATCAAAATAATGCAACTGTCTGGTTTAAGACTTCTTCCCTCATAAAATGATTGGTAAAACAAATCCGCAAAAAAATAGAATCTATAGATACCATCTTTAAATAAATGGATGATTTCACACACATTCATCATCCATTTAAATTACACAGTTCTCTTAAATGTACATTTACCTGGAGAGACAATCATTGTTGCATGACCAAAAAACTGTATAAATAAACCAAAGTCACATAGCTATGGCTGTTTATACTGTAACAGTCTGTTGATACTGTACAGCGCATGGACTGCAAAATACTCCTATAATCACTGAGCTGTAAGGATGCACCATTAACCCACATCCAGCATGAAATTCACTGGAATTTATGTTCACAGGATCATTCTTGCTGATTTGTCACGAGGCTTTGAGATTCAAGCACAACACAGCCAGCCACAAGCTACAGACACATCTGTAGAAGGAAAACAAAACTGAGGAGTTGGCCTTCACCTTTTACCTCTTTCACTGGTCGACTTTACAGCGTGAAGAGTTTTTCTGCACAGGTCACATATGTCGGCCTCTTCAAGGTTGTATCAGAGTCATAGCATGTGCGGGGCATCTGAAATACTGTGGGTCTGTTAAAGTACAGTCTAGTTTGATGCAAAAGTCCTTATTGTGCTCGTGTTGTGGAAGCCCCAGGCCTATCTCTTGTAGTGGCTGGGTGCATCCGCAAACATATATTTGAGTCTATAAGCTTCAGCCAGAAGGAGACCCACTTCTTCATTGCCCCAGTGGATTGTAGGAAGGTTCTGCAGTAGCATGAGGAGGCCCTAAAAGCAAAATAACACACATTTTACACATCAAAAATGGTTTGCAAGGTAGGGATTAAACAGTGGGGGAGACTCGATCAAATTTATACAAGCTCTCCAGATGGTAGACTAAAATGTGTATGCATCTCTGTGTAGTGCGAGCTGCCTGGAACAACTTGTCTCCAGTGTTGATAAGTAGTGAATTACAATAGTTTACTCATAGTTCAACTATTTTTCTGGATTTTGTCACGTAGTAAAAGCTACAGGAGGGAGAAAAAAGTTGATCAAACTCCCTGGATAGTTGTGTTGTAGATCAAGTTTGTCCAGTTAGTTGTGCTTTAAAGGGCTCATATTTTGCTAAATCCACTTTTATTAGTCTTTGGTTCATTTATTTGTATATTTGGACCCTGATAGTTTATAAAGTTTGAATTTGAACCCTCCAGGTGCTGCAAAGCTATCTATATTAATTTTGTCAAAAATCGAGTAGATTTCTACAACCTGTTTTAATTCCTTCTTAATCTGTTTTGTCTATAACTAGTTACATCACAACATTTGCACATATAAGGTCAAGACTTCCCACGAACATTTCTCCGAGTACGACATAATTGTTTAGCAGCAGCGGTTGTAGTCCATACTGAAAATATGTCCAAACTTCGAGCTGATTACGTAAAATGTTCAGTTGTTGGTTGAACGGGACAGAGCAGCACAGCCAACAACCTGGAGGGGGTGGGGTGTGAAGTG
>JAPTGW010000026.1:23701394-23715159 GCA_029814545.1 Apogonichthyoides opercularis
TGACAGACTTCTGTTTGGGTTTAGTGTTCGGTGCAATGTTTTTTTTGTTTTTTTGTTTTTTGTGATACATGTGTCCACTACATTCAGTTTCTAGGAAGCACCATTGAGCCTTTTTTTTTTTTTTTTTTTGGCCACATCTGCTCCTAAGACCCAGGAGATGCAACGATTTGTCCAACTTTTCACATGTTTGCAAAGTTGACTGCATTTTTAGTGTAAAGCAGTCTGGAGCATGACTGGCCTTTTTCCTTTCTTTAATGTACATACTTGATCAGAAGGCTGAGTTGAAAAGGCTTTTTTATTCACATGGATAATCTATGATACCGAACATATGCTCATTAAATCTCTAACGCAGGCTGTCTTATACACCTGCAGGGCTGTACGACATGTACTGCATGTAGGCCAGTTGGTGGGCGGCAGTGTGTCAATAGTGCTGAAGGCGGACTAGGAGGTGGACTTGGTGCCTCTCTAATATAATATTGTGTGTCAGTGGGACCTGAGGGGGAATTCTGGGGATCAGTGCCATCTATGTGTTCAGCATAGACACCCTGCAGGGATGCTCTGGGCTTAGAGCTGCTCCATTGCAAAGCATTATTCATCCTACTGAAACTCCATGATGCAACAGAATGTCAGCCTGAACAGCAGCTTGATGTGTAAAGAGCCCAGCAGGGTGTTGGAGGGAAATTAACCAGCATTTGATAACGTATGTCCTCTTTGTTTTTTCTCTTTTTTCCCCTTTTTGTCTCTATGCTGCATTTATCTTCTCTTCTGCTTCTGTACTTCTCTTCTTCTACTTCTACCTTTTGTCTCGCAGAGGAAGCCGATTACACAACATTTGGAACAGACTCTCTGACCAGGAAGAAAAACACAGTGTTATCGGCGGTACTTCTACGTCCTGATGCTAACAAGAAAAAGCCACCGGTTATTATCAGTCTCCCGAGGGATTTCCGCCCAGTATCGTCCATCATCGATGTGGACATTCTTCCAGAGACACACCGACGCGTCCGCCTGTACAAGCACGGCCAGGAGAAACCTCTGGGCTTCTACATCCGCGACGGCTCCAGCGTCCGTGTCACGCCGCAAGGTCTGGAGAAGGTACCAGGGATCTTTATATCTCGGATGGTTCCAGGCGGGCTAGCAGAGAGCACCGGCCTACTGGCAGTCAACGACGAGGTTCTTGAGGTGAATGGTATCGAGGTGGCTGGGAAGTCTCTGGACCAGGTGACGGACATGATGATCGCCAACAGCCACAACCTCATCATCACCGTCAAGCCAGCAAATCAGCGGAACAACGTGGTTCGTAGCGGAGGAGGAGGAGGTGGAGGAGGTGCAGCGTCCGGCAGCTCAGGACGTTCATCAGACAGCGGTGCCAGCTACTACGGCTACTCGTCACCTGGTGGGGTCGGCGCTGCAGCCCCCATGCCAACACACATTATCCAGAACTTCGCCGTCGGGGAGATTGAAAGCGACGAGGAAGACGAGGATCTGGTGATTGAGGTGGGTGGGGAGGCCGAGCCCATCAGACGCGCCGCTTCCAATTACAGCATGCCCCCGCTGCCTCGGTACGAGCCGCACCTCAACCTTCGTTCCGCCACCACCTCAACCCTGTCCGTCAACGCCAACGGGACCCTGCCAGCCAGCGCCAGCAGCGGATCACTCAGCAACGCCAATGCCACATCGACCACTCCGTCACCTGAGAGAGTAATGGAGAGGCGGAGTCTGGAGGAGGATGGCACTGTTATTACTCTATAAAATCTGGGTTTCTGAACACTAAACACTGGACCCAGAGCAACACAAACACTTCCAGACACACTGAGGTGAGTGGGACAGCGTACTAGGGGCATTGTAGGCAAAAAAAAAAAAAATGGTGGAAATAAAATTGATATGGTCTGACATTGATTTAGGAAGTTTCTAAAAAAGAAAAAAACATATTCTCTAAGGTTATAAAGTCATACATTTACAAGAACATTAACTGATATTACAAGGAAAAAAGGAGCATTAAATGGTCAATTAAACAAAAAAAACTTACAAATGAAATGTTGTGGGAAATTATAAAGTCAGAAACGTGCAAGAAAAACACATTATTTGAAAAATTGACTGTACTGATACATCATTGCTGATCAATACTGAGCACTATTAAAACTGCTACTTGTAAATGCATAAACTGTTTCATGTGCAAACACTTCATTTCTTCTCAGGAGTGTGCATGAATACACAAGAGTGTTAATGCCAAAACATTTGGACCATTAATCCAATGTATACTGAATCAGGTTAACATTATTTAAAGATTTAATTATCTTGTGTTTTGCTGCTGAATTATTTGCAGCATCTGTGAGTATTTTCTTGCAAATTTCTGACCTTATATTCTCTGTGAAGATCCTGGATTTTAATGATTTTCTTTAAACTACAATGTCCTTAATATGCTGTCGTTGGTAAATCATGGACCTCAAGCACATGAAATCCATACAGAGACTGAACATGAAAAGCACAAATGTCCTATACATTTAATCTCACATGAAACACAGCGTCCTGTACCTTCGCTCTTCTACACGCCAATGACCATGCATGTGTGCCATAGCCACACCCCTTCAGCTCTGCAGGCATAGGAGTGTCACCTTTTCACATCCCTCTCCTGCCCTTACACCTTTTTCCAAAAACCACTACTAGCACTTGTTTGTGATACTCTGAGCTTCCACTAGAGGGCAGTGAGATGCGACACCCCGTGCTTTTTCTTTTTGTCACTCCTTGGAACAGCTGGTTGACGAAACAATAACACCCCCCCACCACCACCACCACCACAACATGACACACATGTAAAAGTAGGATTCTAGCTTCTGCTCTTAATGACAATCTGATGGTGTTTATTAGCCTTGTCCCTGCGCCCCCTCCCCCTAAGAGACGTCAGCATGTGATTGATGAACAGTTGCGGTACATTCCACAATAATCAACCAAGTGCTTGGATCTGCAATAATACTGTAGCTTTTTACTTAAGGAGAAACCACATTTAGAAAAACAAAACAAAAACAATTCTGGGTCTGGTCCAGATGCTTTTAACCACTGTTCCCAGCTGTTTTTTCCTCTCTTTCTGTCACGAGAGGTTGATCGTTTTAGCCATCCTTAGAAGCAACTTGTCTTCTGAAAACCCCTTTAATGCTTTTTTTATTGGTTTTACCTCTTTTCTTTTTTCATACTTGTTTGTGAGATGTTGCTTTTTGCCGTATATGACCAGTTTCCATCTGTCCAGTGGGAAGATGCAAAACACTAACCCATGAAATTACCTGGGAATGAGATGAGACGCTGTCAAATGATTTTTCTCATTTTCCTTCATGTTGCACTCCCTCCCCTTTTTCACGACAAGGGCTATTTCCCCTGCTGCATGTGTACAAATGGCAAAATGTGAATGTGATTTCATTTTTGTTTTTTGTTTATTTCCTTTTATATTCCTTTCCGGTTCTTCTCAGACCAGTATGTAATCTCAGTGCTGTACAGTACATTCATCTCTCTGACTTCACTTGGATGTGTCCTCAGACATTCACATATGAAAAGTGATCTCTCTAGTATTTTCGCACCGTTTCCTCATCTTGCATTTTTAATTCAGTGATTGACACATTGTGGCGGAATGTGACACTGACTATTAACTGTGTTCAGAATAGATGTGAATTGTGGGCTGAGGGCTGGAATTGTAGTTCAGTAGAAAACAAAACCACAAGGATGTGAGTTTATTAAAAAGAAAAAATGAGACGGCGACAAAAGACAAACTGCCTGTGTCTGAAAATAAACCCTGAGTCATATTGAAACAAACACATGCAGGCACTCTGGGCACAAACTCATTCTGTTTCTGTATTTAATAAAGGTGAGGCAGGTATGCATTATGTGTTCTTCAACTACAATAGGTACTGTATATTTGATATTTCCAGTGAAAGCCTGTAAAAGTTAGATGCTATCGCTGCTCACATCTTGCTGGAATATTCTACTTTTCTAATGCCCCATCCACCCTAATGTGAATACTTTGCAAAATAGGTATTTTTCTGTGCATTTTGGCCTCTTGTCTACACATAAAAGGCAATTTGGGATATTTTTAATACAGCTTTCCAGAATGTTTGGTTTGTAAAAACTCTGGTTTGTGTATATCTGTCAGGACAAGGAAAACAATGATATTAGAAGCTATAGTCCATATACTGTAGGTATATAGGTCAGTGTATTACCTGCAGTAGATCAAGGTCAGCGCAGCCATATTGAGAGTAAATGTAAAGAATATGTGTCGACAGCCCAGACCAACACTGAAAGTAACTTCATGACCGATTAAAACCTTTGTCTGCAGTATCCAAAGTGTAAAGTCCACTAGAAACAATAGTTTGTCAGAACATTTGTACCGAAAATCCCTGTTTAGAAAAACATCTGTATTAGTGTAGTAGATGGCGCATGCATTTTAAATCCAAAAATACTGAAATTAATCCCATGTGTTTTATTTGTCTTTTATGTGTTTTCATCCCTGTACAATTTCAAGTCCCACAAAAATAATCAACCTTTAAAATGTGCACTCGGAACCACTTTTATTTGCTATTCATTCACTGTTTAAAGAGCCTAAACAACAAAGAGGAGCCTCTGTTTATGGTATGGAGATTTGTTTTTTTTCATTTGGACAATACCAGTGGTTAACATTTTAATGTATAAGAGCAGCATCCCCCTTTCATTTTGTGCTGAGTGACAAAGTCCCATCACACTGTTCTATTTATAGTATGACTGAAGTTGCATTCTGGGTAGTGGACGTATTCCTGGTCACATCATAAGATTATTTCTCCACTATTGAAGTCATTTATAAACTTTCAACTGAACCCATGACATTTACTGAGAATATATTATCACTGCCTTTCTGAAGGATGAGCAGATGGGCTGGGATTTTTTTTTTTTTTTTTTTTTTTTTATATTTTCACCATTTTAAAGGTTGTATCATGGATTAAAGCTTGCATTAACATGTCGTCGTCTGAAAAACTCACGGTCCATCCGACACTAATGCTTATTTCTGCTCCTGCTTTTTATTTGAACACCTGATGAACCTGTCAAAGAGTGAATACTACGACTGGAAACAACTACTTACTGTAATTGTACTACATGAGGTACTGTCTTTTTGGCCTTTTATGGTACACGTGGTACCATTTTCATTCCTGTCTTTAAACACACTGATGAATGACATTCTGCATTCTTTTAGAAATCAATGTTAATTTATTTTCTTTGTCTCTGACTGTACCACAGGACACTGGGATTGTAACCACAGCGACATTATTTATTCTCTAATCATGCATCTGTGTATTTTCTTCCTTTGTATATGTTTTATGAATTTATTTTTATAACTGATATGTTTTTGTTTATTCATCAATCTCATGGTAGACGTTGTTGCCCATTAGAGATGATTTTTTTTTTTTCTGTTCTGGCTAAAGAAACAGGAGTATCTGTTTAAGGCATGACACTATTATTATTTTTCCATACTGTGAATTATTATTATTATGACTTTGTGGGAGAGAAACAGTTGTATTAGTAGAACCTCTAAACGGGCTCAAACATATTTAGCTCTTAGACTGATTCTTCCTCTTTTTTTTGTTTTTTTTTTCTTTTTTTTAATCGATTGAACAATGATCTTTGCTTGCCAGATAAAATCCTATGATATAGATTTGTAATGAAGATTGTCAGTATTTTCATATCGATATGATGTACATTTTTATCACATGTAATGAAAATGTTTTAAGATTCAACTGGAGATGTATAAATAAATAGATGTAAACCTGTACTTGCTGATTGAAGGAGCTGGATAAAATAAACTAATATGTAGCAATCTTTACTGTGTGCAGTTTGTCCTGACAACAGAAAATAGTGTGAAACAAAACTGATTTATTACCCCGGCCCAGACGAGGAGGCAAGGGGTATTATTTTTGGTTCAGTTTGTTTATTTTTTTTGTTTAACACTTTAGCAGCAAAATTATTGGTTCAATTCATACCAAATTAGGTTTATAGATTGCTAGTGACCCAGAATAGATGTCATATTTGGGAAAAGGTAGATCAAAGTTCAAATTATTTTTATGATTTTTAAAAATCTTCCCATTTACTTAGAATGGGCAGAATACATGCGAGGGGCGGGGTTTGTTGTGCCTGGCACCACTTATTATAGCTTATTTAGTACTGAATATACTAGTAACAGTTAACTCTTCCTGGGGATAATATGACTCATGTCTTACAATCATCATCCCAAAAAAATGATTAAACAAAGAGCTATTTAAGTTGTCTATGGAGGAGATTGGGTTATTCAGATTATATATAATTGGGTCATGTACTGTAAATAACCTAATACAAGGTGGAATTTATCTTTGGAAATATATGTGTAATGCAAGGTGATTTCCAAACATACAAAAAATTTAATGACATTAAGTGAGAAGTTGCCATATACAGTCTTACCAATGAGCCAAAATACATCACATATTGTAACAAAAAATACATGCGTATTCTGATTATATGAAGATGCACAGTACTGTGTAAATGTTCATGGTCCAAAGTTTGTTGTTTTTAGAAAAATTACAACATAATGGTCACATGCAACTCTCGGTCTGTAAAAATCTAAAACTAAAATACAGAGCAATATGAGAACAGCATTAAAAACAAGCACAATTATTATTATTGAGGTATTTAGAGTGACCTCCCTTTGAACTCTCCTGGACAGACAATATGAGATTTATAGCCCTAATCCTCTGGTGTTTTACACCAAATTTCACTCAACACATGTCAAATGGTTCCAGTTGTTTGGGCTGCTTTGGTTCATAGACACAAAGGTCATACTAAGTACTAACATTTGACTGTAGAAGTCAATTAGTTGTTCTTTTTTTTTTTTTTAAATATACACAATATTTTCCTGGATTTTCTTGTTGTATCTTAACCCATAAAGACCCAAACATCCCCATCGACCAAAAACATCTTCTGATCTAAAATGGCAAATAACTATTGATCCACTAATCCTATCAATTAATGTAAATCATTGGTGTAAAATGCAGTTTGTCATCTTTTCATGGTCATCAGATAGTCTGTATCTGTGTTTCAATGGAAAAGGATCATATGGTTTGAGTCCAGACTGACCCTGTTCCAAAGTGATCAGCACATCAGGGGTGAGAGGAGAGGCAGATGAAGTGATTACCCATCATGCCTAGTGCCTACAGTACGAGCCTGTGGGGTTATTTCAGTTATTCAGGTCTAGGTTTACTAACGTTATGTGTCCATAAAATAAGGTCAGCGACTACCTGAATGACCAGATCTGAATATCGGTGGATTTTTTCTTCCCTGATGGTCCAAGTTATGACAACACCAGGAACCATTAGGACCAAATAGTGAGAGAGCAGTTTTGGAACATGAGACATATTTTTTTCACATGGATTGGCAGCCACACAGTCCAACCCTGAATCTTACTGACAATATTTGGGATGTGATGGAGAACACTTCACACAGCATTCTGATTCTCCATCGATAATATGAGATCTTGGCCCACAACTGATGTAATTATGCACGGAATTAACTTGCATAAGCATTGCATGGCATTGTATGAGTAATTGGTTGGGCTGTGTTTATTAGCATGTAAATAGTTTGGGAAAAACTTAATTAACCCATAAAGACTTAATACTTTATGCAGTACTTTTATGGCAGTTTCCACTCTATTTAACCTTCTTGAGCAATACATCACCACTTATTGTAAAATTATCCTTTATATTTTGAATTTTTCACTGTAAAACATGTTTTTTCCTATATTTAATTTAATATATTTGATTTATATGTTCATGAAAAGGTTATTATATCAAAACAGAATAAACTAATGAAAAAGTTAGTTTTTCAGCAAAGATATCAGTGACTGAATATAAAATAAGTGTCTCCATCCACTGTCATTTATCAAACTCCATTGATTTTACTGGTGAATTAATGTGGTCGAAGATGATGGTGTTTCCACGTTCACTACAGAGCCTGCAAAAGTTCAAATGGGTCATATCTGATGACCATGAAAAGATGACAAACTGCATTTCACACCAATTATTTACATGTATTGATAAGATTAGTGGATCAACAGGTATTAAACAGTTTGGATAGTAGATGGTTGTGGTCACCAGCGAAGGTTTGGGTCTTTATGGGTTAAAATAGTAAAAAAAAAAATCTTAATAAATACATATAGAGAATACGTAAGTAAAGGAGTAAATGAGTCTGATTTCTATTCATGATAAATAAATAAAATTTAAATCTAGATATTTGCTCACACCGGGTAACACTGGAGATGAATTCCCTGTGGTGTTTTGGCGCCACCTGCTGGGCATTTAATTAGCGTGCTTGTCTGTTTTTTTTTTAACCCTCGTAATATCGTGACTTGTCCTGCTTTAAGCCCTCCAGGGTAATTGTAACCAGGCCATATGGTACAACGTAGCCTTTAAACGATGTATTGATATTTACTTATTATCCGTGACACCACTTGACCCACTGAGAAGTCACCCGACACCCCGGGGTGCTGAAGTCAAACCCAGACAGCTGAGAGTCACGTGACATGACGTGTAAGCAGCATGGCGGCGCTGAGCTGAGGTAGCGACTCACTGACACAGATAGCCTGGATTTCGTTAGCTTTCCGTGTCACCTGCCTATTCGCAGGGCCGGGCCGAAGATGACGGCCTGAGAGTGGGACAGGAACGTCACCGAGAGATGCATCAACCACCACACCGGCCACCACCGCAGCAACAACACTCGCAGTCGAAGGCGGAAAACAGTAAAACCAAGAGCATGTTTCTGTCCAGAGCGCTGGAGAAAATCCTGTCCGATAAGGAGGTGAAGAGAAGCCAGCACAGCCAGCTGCGCAAAGCCTGTCAGGTGGCACTCGGTGCGTGGGGTTGTTTTGTATCCTGACTATCCGAGCTGTGTATTATTGTGCTTTATTGACTGAGTGAAACATTTCGTTCGTTTCTGGCTGAAAAGGGAAGAGTTAACTACTTAGCTTAGCTAGCGGTAGCATTAGCACTTGAATGGCCTTCGTCGCTTCAGCTGTCTGTTGACGTTTACACGTAGTTTGCTTAAATGTGTGTCTGTATCACTTTCACGTCTTCACGTTATTTCTATATTGTCAACATGTTGAATTCACAGCAGCACAATCGCTGTCACTGACAAACAAGCTAACAGGTATCAATGGTTAGCTTGTCAGGGCTCGGTTAGCTAGCCAAACAGACCTATCCCTGCGTTGTACGTAACACTGTCATCCAGCCAGACAGCCCAGTCCTGCTCTGCGCCCACACAGGCTACCTAACTCCAGGATACATTGACACTCAGGCTTTTCCACACGGATAGTATTACACACACACACAGGGCTGTTCACCTCTTTGTGCTGCTGCTGTTTACTTTAGGGTTAACTCGCCCTACCCATTGCTGTCAGACTGTTATTGTGGGGAAACAAGTGTGAAAAGATAGTGCCCTAGTTCCTGGTCAGTTACACTTCTATTCACCGATGATTGTTGTCTGCCTTTTCCGCCTCACTGTCAGTCCTCGTGTAATACATTTTACATTGACACATTAATTGCCCCTTGTCATTAATGGAAACAAATGAGCAAAGAAAGATAGAGAAATGGGTTGTGTTCTTTGCTTTTTCTGCTCTGTCCGTTTCTGCTGGTGACCCTGACTCATTATTAATGATACCTGTAGAACACAACACCACACTTTGAAACTTTTGGACTAGTAATGTGGGCTATTTTGTTCTCCTCTGTCTGTTTGTTGATGTTGAATACAAGTTGTGATCACCAAACTTTAATTTTTTTGTGCACAAGGAGAATTAGAGCTCTGTCGTTACTCGCTTGTACTTATTCTTGCCATTACATTTGCAGTTGTGTCCATTTTGGATCTACAAATGAAGTCGTAATCTTCCCATACAATAGTAACTGCTTGTTTTTTTGAGGTTTTTTGTATTCTGCTGATCAGCTGTTTTTAAAAAGAATAATCAGTTCAGTGGATGTATTGTCTGTTCCAGAACTAATGTTTCTGTTCAGATAATGGCACTTGTTGCTTGATGAATGATCAGTCCTGCAATGGCATGAGGAATTAGGCTAGATGTTGAAGATCTATGAAGTAAAAGGAAAAACTGAGCTCATGCAAATGGTAGACCATGCATTTCTGATAGTGACTACCAATACAATGAAATCATTACTGTACCAGTAGTTGCGACACTTCTTGTGAGTATTGCACAAGTTCATTTCCTCTGCAGCTCCCTGATATGTTACTTTTTATGAGAGTTGAGTGTAGTGCTTTTTTTCTCCTGCACCTTATGTGTGAATTGAGGCCATTTCGTTGATTGTACGAACCTCAACATACACTGTTACTCACTGTGTAGTAGCCAAGGTGGCAAGATCCACTGATGAACAGGGTAGTGTTTCGACAGTTTTGTCAAGATCGATGTGAGAGAGAAAATATGATGAAAAGAAAATCGATTTAGAGAGAAAGTAGCAGCAGTGGCATTAAACTGACAGAAAAGATCTGTGGTGATGTAAGTAATTAGAGATGAAGTGAAGATCAGGTGGAGGCTGCAGGTTAAAGCCTGCTCTCTGTTTACTAGGATAATTTACCTACAAAAATTTCCTTTGTGCCACCTTAAATGCGAGAAAACAATAACCAGAATGAAAACAGTCCTGAAACTGTCAGTTCTACTGTGAAGTCATGCTCCACTGGTTTGAGCTGCTAGGGTCAAAGTCCAGACATCAATAATGTTGGATGTCCTGTCTCTTCTTTCATAGATGAAATCAAGGATGAGCTTGAGAAGCAAAAGTAAGTCTGCTTTTTCACACATCCATTCCTCCAAGTGACTACATGCACACCAGTAGATTTCTTTTCCTTTATTTTTTTCTTCTAATGCGAGAAAAGAAACCGCAGTTGGACAGTTTGTTGTAGATGTCAGCTTCTGCTACTTTGCTTCACCGCTATTCTAGAGAAGTTTTCAGTCAATATGTGTGCTGCCTGAAAACCAAGCTGTTAACGTATCTGTAGTATACAATAAAAATGTACAGTAAAACGTTCCAGTTGGTTTCATTATGAACCAGACTTACACAGAACTGTTAACGTTGCTTGATTTGCTTATGTTCCTCACGTCTCTGCAGAGATGGTACCGTGGTCCCACCCAGAGCAAACTATATCGAGGCAGACAAATATGTGCTGCCCTTCGAGTTGGCCTGCCAGTCCAAGTCCCCCCGGATAGTTAGCACCTCTCTGGACTGCCTGCAGGTTCGTATTTATTGAATCATGTACACTGACTCGTGCACATGCTCTTAAATGAACCCTGCATGTCACTGCCTTTACTTTCTTACAGCCTGAGGGGGGGTGAGGGAGGTGGATCCGTTTGTAATCCTGCTTTACCTGTTTCATTCATTCGATGCACAAAAAACAGTGGCTGTATATTCTTTAGATACATACTTGTTTATCTCCTTGTACAGGTTTTTTTTAAAAAATGATTTAATTATTTGTCTCCTTGCTACTTCATTTATATTTTTATTTTAATCCTTAATTGTCCATGTTTATTTGGAAGATTTTTTTAAATGCATGCTCAAATTAATAAAATGAACCGTAAATAACACATAGTGTTTAAATTGTAAATAGGGATAGGAATCTCAGAGGAACTTGCCATATTATAATATGTTGATCATGAAGGTATAACAGTACAGCTGTTCTGTGATACTTGACATTTTTAGGCATCATCTATTGTACATTATAATGTCTGTGGTACTGTAGAAGAAAAAAGAGCCCTAAAAGAGGTATTTATGAAAACTGCACTGATATATCAGCCAGTATTTACTGATAGCTGAAATATACTAGATGTTTTATTAAAGGATATGTCATAAATTTGTGTCATTGAATATATCAGCCCTGGTGACATGTCCAGGGTGTACCCTGCCTTCGCCCATATGTAGCTGGGATAGACTCTAGCCCCCCACGACCCTAGTGAGGATAAAGTGGGCTCAGATAATGAATGAATGAATGTACCGTTGAATTAGTCTTCATTCAAAGATGATGTAAAGAAGGCTAGAAAGATGTAAAAACAGTTTGGTTTTTTTTGTATGTATATGAAAGAGTTCCCTGGTGAAAATGGGGGATAAATAACAAAAACAGTAAATAAACAGAAATTAACATCAGTATTGACCCAGAATTTTGCAGTCAGTTAAATTGTATTTATTCATTGCATTGTTAGTTTATGAAAGTGTCTTAAATGATTTAAATGTTTTGTGTCTGGTTAACACACACTGACTGGAACTTCCAAGTCCATACATGGGATCAACAGTAGTCATGACCAGTTGTGATTATTTGCAGAGAACACCTGCATGTTTTGGCACTGAAATTTACTGTCACTGCATGGCTTTAAGTATTATACATTAAACAATAGCATATATTCCTATATTAATGATTCATCCCACTTCCATTGTTTTATTATTTATTGTTGTTTTCTTATTAGTTTAGCTGAAGGTGGTCAAATTTTGTGATTAAAAACTGATTGTGATTTAATTGAATCAGTGTGAGGAATATTCTATAATGATGTAATATATCATTTGTACTGAGGTGTGACACATTTCATGGTTTTGAAAAAATGCAGACTGTAGAATGATTTATTTGTTAAATTTTTTGTTGTATTAAAGATGAAAAAACATCTGCAGTAATAGAGAAAACTGATGAAGGTGTTGAGAATCACTGAAAGGTAAAGCTTAACCCTTCCACATCCCGTAGATGAAGGCAGCGGAATGGGGTCAAATTGACCCCAAGGAATACAAAAGGGTTGATCGAATCAAACTGCGAGGCCAGTGAAGATTAAAACACTCAAACTTATACAATACAACATTTTATCACTCACACATGCATCCGTTTTGTGCATCCACATCCCATCGAGTGACTCCTGTATGTTCGACTGACCAGAAACATCTGTCTGTGCCGCTCTGACCTGTGCTCCGTCTCCTCATGATAGAAGCTGATCGCATACGGCCACATCACAGGCAACGCCCCGGACAGCAGAACCCCAGGCAAGAGGTTGATCGACCGGCTGGTGGAAACCATCTGCAACTGCTTCCAGGGCCCGCAGACTGACGAGGGAGTCCAGCTACAGATCATCAAGGTACGTCTCTTTGCAATCTGGCAGCCTTCAGATCCTCCAGCTGTTACTGTTTTTGTTTATTTCCGGCATCAGGCCAATGAGTACGGTCTGTCAGAGGATGTAGGTACTCTACGACTCCACACAGGAGAAAGGGCTGGGCCAAGGAATTTATTTTGCAGTTTTTGACTGTTTAAAAAAAGGACATATTTCCTGGTTATAGTTGAATACCTTATGATCTTTCTGAACAGGATAATCATGGTGAACAGTTTTTAAAAGCACCACACATTCTGAAGTACCAGTTTTTCAAGGTGGAGATTGAAATGATTTGCACAGGCTTTAACTGCCTGTTGGAAAGTGAGTTACATTTATACAAGTTTCTCCCCAGTTTTCCTTGATGAAATGCTTTGAACTGTTGATTCATTACCTGGCCTCACTCATGTTTTCACTTAATGAATGAATGGAACCACATCCTGGTTGCGTGAAAAGGGCAAAGTCTCTGCTGAAGCACACAGTTTTATCGCTGTTGACAAAAGATTTATAGGGCAGATTGTCTATGTCTGTTTGGCTTCAGTTTACTGTTAACGGAGAACCTGAATGTCACCTCAGCCTTTTTTGCAAAGACCGATACAATAATAACAATAGAACTGTTCA
>JAPTGW010000026.1:28191119-28203924 GCA_029814545.1 Apogonichthyoides opercularis
TCTAAATCCAATTTAGATCATTTGGGGATGGATGGCACGGGAAGTTAACAAAAATGGACATCAGTTCCAGACAGTGGTTTCAAAATGACTGTGTTACTGCGTCCAACCTCAGCAGTGATGGCATGTTGCCAGAGACCTTGCTTATGCAGCTCAACAATGTTCAAAGAGAGAAAGCGTTTTTGCATCAGAAGGTTCTGACTGTGAATATCTGACAGAAAATTACACTGAACGCACATTTTTTTTAAAGGCTGTGGTCTTAAACTTTTGATCAGCTGATGAGCAGCCTATTTTAGTGTAATTGTTGTTTTCAATAAACTGCTTACTCAATTTTTTTTGTCTCACTCCCATTTCTTATTTTTGTATTTTGAAACTCTACTTAGAACCTTCTTAAGATCCAGCAGTGCAAAATGTAAATTCTTGCAATTTTTCAACTGGTCTTAAAATTTTGATCAGGAGTGTATGAGGCCTAATCAGAATTTTAAAGCCAGCATTTAGTGTTCGTCAGTAATATTACAATTTAAGATGCTTACATGCATTGGCTTCACTTGCAATGGTTGCACACTGCTCACACAGACTGTGGAAACTTTGAGCGCAGAGTTTTAAATGAGGTTTCAGCCTTTCTCCTTCTGTCTTTGTACAACTTTTGCATTGTTAAATTTTTGCTAACATGCACAAACTTGATTTGTATGAAGATTTAATTTAAGGTTTTGGAAGGGTTAGAACATTTGTACTTTAAAGTACAAACACTAGAGGATCATCATAGGAAACAAATATCACAGAGATGATTGTAAAGATTTAGAATTTCAATAAAAACTACTCAGTGTGTGATCCAAACTAACACAGGTACTGTCTGTAGTGGGACATTGTATGACAGAATTTGTAAAATGACATTTTACTTTTCCAACTATTACAGTGTAATGTTTAAGTAATGTCCAAGCTACACTTTGTAAATCATAAAAAATTGTTATTCACTTGCATAACACCCTTGTGCTTCCATGCTCATGTCTTTTTACATGGAACAGCTTGTAGACACTTCACAGTCATCTATTTTTAGGGAATGTGATCCTAAATGTCAGAGTTCCTCTACGGGTGCTACTAGTTTGAGAGATCAGGTTATGAACAGAGACTGTCCATTCAGTCACCGGAAAAACTTCTGAAAAAGTGTTAATGAAACATTTTGGGACCGGTACCACTCAGGTTGAACTGTAATAATTTAGAAGTTTGTCCAAGACCAAGAATCTATTTTTTTCCACAGATATTATGGGAAAAAATGATTCAAATATAACAATTCTTTATATTATCTCATATAGTGAACATTGATTTAATTCTGAAAATGTTCAAATGCAGATTTTTTTTAGTATTAATTTTTGCTTAGGTTTTGAGCACCGTGTTAAGACAAAATCACCAAAAAGTCCACTAAAAATGTGTCATTTGTGGACTTGCTGATCTTCCACAGAATTCTGAAAGATTATCAGTGGAACATGTGGTTTATAGGGTCAGGAGGCCACAAAGTCCAAGTTTCCCCATATCATATTACCCATATCATCATTATCACTCAACACCGTCAGGCGTCACCAAAATAACAGGTGCTCCCCTGTTCTGCTTCATGTGAGGGAGATGTTTGAGTTAACATTTTGTGTGGTTTTAACTGCACCAATCAATTCAGATATGACTGTGATACAGTAATAGCACTAAAGGAATGAAGGACACGCCTCCATCTGCATGTTTCCTGTTACATTTTAGTCACACTAATGGTAACACTTTCAGCTGGTGTCATGTCACAGTGTTTTGTTTGGTGCAGAAAATTTGTGTCAAGTTTACAGTTACTTAAGCTCCTCCACTGACTTGTGAAGAAATCTGAAACAACTGCTTCTGACACTTGCATTTAGCACATGTACTATACTATACTTTGTACTACACACTATAATGTGTTATACATTTTCAAAAAAGCCCACTGTGTCGTTTGAGTACACCCATTGCACAAGCTCTGAGGAATTCATTAAGTACGTGCCTGATAGTGGACAGTTTACAGTATGAGCATGTTTATGTGTTCTGTTTGGATTGTAATCTCTCTTCCTGTTGAAAAGATGAAGAGCAAACAGTCAGTTCTAATACTGACTATACCATGTTTACAATTCCCATTTGTTTTCAGGCAAGAACTAGGTGTGTGTGTGTGTGTATATATATATATATATATATATATAGTTAGTTAAAACAGCAATTTTTCATTTTATCACAGTAACCGTAGGCTATTTATAAAAGTGGGTGATGCAACCTGGAGCTAGAATCTGTGGAGCCAGAAATGCAGGAATCAGTTCTGCCCACCTGCTTACCACCTGATGTGTTTATGGCCACGTGTCTGACATTCAGGGATAGCATTCTGTGATAGGACAGTACCGATGTCAACTGATCATTTATACTCAATAATAATAATAATAATAATAATAATAATGGGTGGTACCAGGTAATTGGTTTCCTCTCACTGTCCAACGACATGTATTTATAGGTTTATTAGTTAATCTAAATTGCCCATAGGTGTGAACCTGAGAGTGATTGGTTGTTTGTCTCTAAATGTCGGCCCTGCATTGAACTGGTGATGCATTCAGAGGGTCCCTGGCCTTCACCCATAGGTAGCTGGGATAGGCTCCAGCACCCCTGTGACCCTCTCAGGGATAAAGTGGTTCAGAAGATCAATCGATCGATTGATCAATAGATAGATGGATGAATAATAATAATAATAATAATAATAATAATAGTAATAAAAAAAAATCAGAAATATGACAATTTGAACACAAATCAGCCTCATGAAATCTAACTGAAAAGACTGAAATACCTGTAGGAAACAAACAAAAAAACATTGTGCCTTTTTACTCATGTTACAGAATTTTTTTAAAAAAACATGGAGGAGTTTTTCCTCTCAAACACCTTTAATTATAATGTATTAAAAGGCTATTATGAAATTATTCACCCAAAAAAATTTACGTACTGCAGATTTAATAATAGCTTTAACCTTTCGGAGTCCCTGAATGCGGCAACATACATCTTCAGTTTGTGATTTGGGTAAGTAGCTAAGTAACTGTAAGTAACTGCAAGATGAACCAGCAGAGGGAGCATTGCTGAATCTTCCTTTCAATCTGTGTGAAAATGCAGATGTCAAAGTAATACTGTGAAAACAATTTTCTGCAATGTTGTCATCACGTTTGGTGCAGGAAGAGACAGTAAAAATGGGTTTCTAAAGGGAAGTACTTGAATGAGAAAAAAAAAAGTCACCGTGTTTGGTGAAAAATGGAACTACATTAACCAATCAGATGTGGCATCTTGTGACACCTGATTGTTTTTTTATAAATAGTTCTGTATAGTTTGAGTTGTAAAAAACATGTTCATTGTTTGTCATCATCTTGTGACATCAGATTGTTTTGTAAATAGTTGTATATAATTTGACAAATTTGTAATTTTGTTCAGAAATTGTCAATTCATATGTTAATTCTAAGTTGTAAAAGTTCATTCAGCACTCAAGGAAGATGTGATTTAGATTTTGCTGGCCAGGGGTCAAAGTTGGGTTTTTTTGGCCATAACTGCTAGTAACTGAGGGAAATATATAAAAGATTTAACTGCAAGAATAATGGAGGTTGTGGTACTTGTTAAAAGAAAGTATGTTTTAAATTAGACAATGCTGTGAGCTTAAATCCCCTGGAGTACGTAGGTGTGATACATCAACAAAATATTAACCCTCATTGAGAGTCTGGTTTTGACCAGCTCTATATGTAAAGTGTCATTAAATAACTTTTGATATGATTTGGCACTATATGAATAAAGTTTGATTTATTGATTGAAAGACTCAAACAGCTAGTCATTCATTCACCATCTGAACCCGCTTTATCCTCAGTAGGGTCGCTGGAGCCTCTCAGCTATTTAAGGGCGATGAGTCGTCAGTTCATCGCAGGGCTCCAAACAGTTACTGGCAACCAAAATCATCTACTGATCTAAAATATTGAATAGCTCCTGAACCACTAAACCTACCAATACATGTAAATAATTGATGTAAAATGTGGTTTGCCATCTTTTAGTGGTCATCAGATATGACCCATTTAGACATTCAGAGGCTCCGTAGTGAACATGGAAACATCTTCTATAACACTGACTCACCAGTAAAACCCATGGAGTTTGACAAATGACAGTGGATGGAGACATTTGATTTAATGTTCAGTTAATTATACATTTTGCTTCGAGTCATTTTTCTCTTCAGTTTTATCTGTTTCTGATACAATAAACCTCAACTTTAAACTGATCTTTAATGAACATCTACATGATCAATAAATTAGATGTAGGAAAATAACTGATTTTCATTGAAAAAAAAAAACAATACAAAGGATAATGTTATAATAAATGACGACAAATCACTTAAAGGTTACATAGAGAGAAACATTAATTTGGGAACTGCTACAAATGTGGCACTGGGTCTTAAAGATTAAAATTGTGCACAGTGTCTTCTGCAAAGTTCTTTTATTTTTGTTCTGTAATATTCACATAAAAATGAGAGTATTTAGTGGGGGTTTTTCTGGCAAACAGAACTGTGGAAAATGGGTGGTGTCACCAACTGCTCTGTTGGTATTTTAATTGGTCTTAATTGTTCTTTGGTTCCTCCCAGCTTGGACATCCACCCACGTACACAGGTCCCAGTTATTATTAAGACTGGCTGGACTACAAGGTAAGTCCTTCTAATATTTTTTAACAAAGTATTTTCTAAGTCGCTCTTTTCTGTTTATTCCTGTCCACTCACTTTGTGACAGTCAGTGATTAAAATGCCCTCGAGCTTGACCAGAGCACAGAGCAGACAGATTACAGCGGATGTTAATGAGGGGCATTTAGCAGTCTCCAGTACTTCCCCTGACACAGAAAACCAAGTTGTGCTGCATGATATGCCACACTTGTACACATCTTTAAATAGTTATTTTTTTCCCTTTTAAAACACAGATTAGATACAATGGAAGTGAAGGTGTACGTGGATGGAATTCCTCGTGTGGTCTGTGGACTTACTGAGGACACAACATGTCAGCAAGTGGTCATAGCATTGGCTCAAGCTCTGGGTATGTGCTTTCAGTTTCTTTATAAACAATGTTGATATGTGTTGTAACATGTTGATGGAGCTCAAAGCACACTGCCATTCTCCTTTTCAGGTCAGCCAGGACGCTACATGTTGCAGGAGAAATTTAAGGACTTTGAGCGTTACATGATGCCCAACGAATGTCTCCTGGAGACACTTGAGAAATACGGTGAGCAGGTGAAGGAAGTCCAGCTCACCCTGATTCACAACGGACCCTCACTCTGGGATGAAATGAGCAGAGTTAAAGTGGGCAGATACCAGCCTTGCCCACCACTGAGGAGAAAAGATGTGGTGAGCAAAATGCGGCGGAGCAGTGGTTCGCTTAGTTTACATCGCCAAAGCTTGCCACCATTGAACTGTTTGAGGGAGGAAATGGAGCAGCAAAAGGAAGATGTGAAAAGACCTAAAAGAAAGTCCCTGACACTAATGGAGGATGCATGGGAATGGCTCGAAAGTCTGGGAAAAGGCAAGGTGTACAGTACTGCTGGTGACAAGGAAAGCACTAAGAAGACTGATAAAAGAAATCGCATGTCTTTGGATGTTTCGCTCACCGTTTGCAAAGATAATTCAGGGCGAAGCAGCAAAGGCAAAGTCAGAGATCAGAAAACTTTAAGCTTAGAGTTGGATCATCAGACATCCTGCTGTTTGGGAAGTCAGACAAGAGAAAAGGAAAGTAAACACTCCAAGAAAAGTCAAGAGATAAAAGTCATAGACCAGTCCAGCTCAAGCACTGCTCAAACTGAAGATGAGAAAACCAGGTTAAGCAAAACCATAACACATCAGCTCAGCTGTTTGCATGATCTTCACATCCAAATAGCACATGTAGATCAACAAATTTTTGAACTTGAGGAACGGCAAAGGGTGAGGAAAACCGAGGAAGAGGCCCAGCAGAGGGTGGTAGAAGAGGAGCTGGAGCAGATCAAGTTTTGGGAGAATGAACTCAAGGCAGAGGAAAGTTATGAGCAAGAGTTGCAACGACAATTCCTTGAGATGAAGGCGAAGGCTGTAGACTGCAAGGCCAAACTAGAGGACTACAAGTGTAAAATAGAAGGCTTTGGTTTTCAAAGTGCTCCTCAAGAGGATTCAGAAACAAAATCTTCCCCAAATACTGTCTGTCATGTTTCAACAGTTTCCACAATGGACCTCAATCAGCAACAATCTCAACAACATCCAGATGTAAATATTAACAGGAAGTTGCTACCCAGAGTAGACGGCAGCCCTCCACATGCTCTAGCTCCTCCCAGTCAGATAAAGGAACGACGGCCCACGGGACCAACGGAGTTGAGAGAGTGGTGGACACGCTGGTCTGAAGGCCAGAGCTCCAAGTCTCAGAATAAAAACAAGGTTCTTCACCGCTCTGAGCTCACCATTTACCTGGCCAGTACAAAGGTGTAGAGTCAAAGTGCAAATATCAAGTAAAAAAAACACAAATGGATTTTGTAGATTTACTTTAACCACTCAGAGCAGCCATAATCCACTCAAGTCACCAAGAGTGTTTTACTTTTAACTTAAGACTTCTTAACTCGTGTACTAGTCAATGATTGTACTGAGCCCTGCATTGGACTTTGGTGTAATCATTATTTTGACTGTTTTGGTCCCATGGTCCCACATCTCAGACCATATTCCATACTGATACTGAAGGGAATACATGGATTTAAGGAGAGCATCGTCTGTTATATTTACGTTGCAAAGTTCAACTGTGTTGTCAGAAAACATGTAAAGAAATTGTGAAGTTTTGCAAGTTGCCATCAACTGTTATTGTCAAATATTATAAACTGTTCAGTAATAACAGGGAGCTTTTTGATTCAACGCTGTAAACACTTGCTTTAACAGTTACTCAAAATGAACCAGGAACTTCAATCTGAATGCTTATTTTCAGACAAAGGATAAAATACCTAATGTGGAGTAGAATCTCTTTACGCTTTGTTAAATATATCACTGAGACTTGATTATTTGATCGGAATAAGAAACAGATCCACAGTTTTCCCAGTCTTCTACTTTTGTAAATCTGTAAGAATTCTAATAAAATGTTAAATCCTCCACATACTGAAGACCTCAACAGGAACCTGCTGAGTATATTTTGTGTGTTTCTTAAGTAGCAAGATCCATCAAAATGTAGGTCAACCTCATGGACACCCTACAGTTGGTTTGTGTGGCTCTGGTCCCTGTAGTTGCAGTGGAGTAGAAGAGCTGCAAAAGCAGTTTGAATGCTGATTATTTTCTTGACTGGGGTGGGGGCAGGGATGTTCAACTGTGGTCCTAAAGGGCTGGTATCATGCATGTTTTAGATGTTTCTATCTTCCAGTCCGCCTGACAGCCATTACCATGCTTCTGCAGAGCTTGATGATAGGCTTATCATTTATATCATGTGTGTTGGAAGAGTGACATGTGTAAAACACGCAGGATACTGGCCCTCAAGGACCAGGATTGGACACCCCTGGGCTAGATGGTGTAAGAAAACAGTGACAAATGTTGGTTAGTATTCCCTTTAGTGATGCAGTCTTTCATTTAATAAAAAAAATAAATAAATAAATAAATAAAAAAAGAAAGGGACCATACTGGCTCTCTCAAATAAGACAAAGGGAACATCATGATTTTCATAAAACTTTAATTCAATGTTTTCATTCAAGACCATTAAACAAAAAGTACATAAGAACCCCTGTAAGTGGTTCAACGGAAACCCGGTGACTGAAATTAATTTTGACTGTAACTCAATGTGCAGAGGCACAACACCTCACCAACCTCATCTTCCAGAGCAACAAGTATTGAGATCAGATTCTGAAACTGGATTTCTAATAGTTCGCCTTCCCCCTTCTTTAAGTTAAATTTGCTTTGTTATCATCATCTTGACGTTTCACTAAGGAAAAAAAAAAAAAAAAAAAAAGCACACATTACATACAGTATATTTCAACCCACAGGTTTGGGATGCATATCAGTATTATTTCTACTAGAAAAGAAAGCCACCCTAAGATTGTTCTGAATATTTTGGTGGTTGGCTGGGAACAGAAGATACATCTAATTTTTTCTTGATTTTTTTTTTTTTTTTTTTTTTTTTTAAAATTTGGGTTCAGTTTTAGGCACCTTATTCTTACTTAATTCAATATTAGCAGATTGAATTTCAATGAAAAAAAGCAAAAATATGTGCAAGAAAAAAAATAGTATAAAAGAACTGCAGATATAAGATGCCACAAGGAATTCTGCACCTGGGAAAAATTGCTTAAAGTGGAGCATGTGAATACCAAAAAGGTATCTAAAGGCTCCAGATTGGTAAAAGTAAATCCTATTATCCGATTAACTACTTTGACATTCACATACATCACACACACCATGCTTCCACTTCAGCTCTTCAGTAAAGCATTTTAAAACTGCTCAAAAAACCGAGCAGAGAAGAATCTTCAGTTTAAGCTTGCACATATGAGAAATATGATCCTCCTTATGGAGGGAACTTTGCTTTATGCGTCTTGTAGGAAAGCATACAGTAGTGGAAACTTGACTATCGAGTCATTATGAGTTTCCATGGGTAAAGGCGCAAAACTATAATGGGAGAAAAACGAAGCAGATCAAGACATGCCAACAGTCACACGCTACCCACGCAAACTACTGGACAGATTACAGGTGCAGAATTCCAGACAAAGCAGATTCAAAGGACAGGGACATAGACAGCCACACAATCATCACTCTGATTTAGAGGGACATTTATGGCCCTCAGAAACAAACACCTCCATTACACACTATAGTCATTTTAGGAACATCACACACGCACACACTCAAAGATCCCATGTAGACTGCAGTGCCAAGCTGTATCCAATAAATCATACATGGGAGGCAGGGAACTGTGGAATGAGAAAAGTTCCCTTGCAAGGTTAATCAATTCATTTATACAATTATTATTTTTTTTTTTTAAACACATGCCAATTGTTTAATGTGTGCGTATGCTTTCTGTTTGAGTTTGCATGTACAAACTTGTCAAATCAAACTCCCTTCTCCCCTGCCGTTACCCTTTCAGGACCACGTTCCCACTCTGATCGGGGGCAGGGCAGGGTTTGTATTGCTCAGTCGATGACACCAGGCTGCCGAGTCTTCCTCTCCACATTGAAGCCCTGCAAACAGAGAATGCGATTTACCTTAAAGCTCACATTTCATACAAGACATGTGTTGTACAGTGTCCTCTTTCAGCGTCACCTCAGTTACCCCAGCGGAGCTTTAAGTTAGAGTTGACTTTTTGATGCCACTGAAAACCAGTGAAATTAGAGACCAACTTTATAATAACCAAAAGTGATGGAAAACGACAGCAGTAATTGCTGGGTTACTTTGAATGTGTTTACTTTGATTTAACTACAATTTATTGTGGCACACAGGTAATTTATTTTTGACCAAAATGAAGATATGCTCTGTTCTGATACCAGTTGAGGGGGAAAACAAAACAAGCATATAAAAAGTAATTGCAGTTATACTACATCCATTTTCAAATAAGACATTTGTATTTATGTCGAGTGCATGTTTCAGTAGATTGGTCTTATAGTTGTTGCTCTCAAGTCTTAATTTGTGTGATAGGTAAAACTTCATTCATTCCACAACTGAGAAATTCACTGGTCAAGGAAGCAGAACCAAGTGGAAGGAGGGAGAAAAAAAAAAAAAAAAACTGTGAATGCGTAGAGATGCAAGAGACAATATATGTTAATAAGTGGTGCCAGGCACAATAAACCCTGCCCCTCACATATATTGTAGCTCATTTTGGCATCAATCTAGCTGATGTCATCATTCTCATCCATCCATCTATAAAAATTACACATTTATTTATGTTTTTACAGACATTGGAAATTTTGCCCATTGTAAGTAAATGGGGAAAAAAAAAAGATTTTAAAAATTTGAACTCTGACCTACTTTTCCCAAAATGTAATGACATCTATTCTGGGTCGCTGGTAATCTATAAACAGATTTGGTATGAATCCAAGCAATAGTTTTGCTGCTAGAGTGTTAAAGAAACAAACCGAACCAAAACCAATTATCACTTGCCTCCCTTTCAAGGATAAGGTCATATTAGCAGTAAACAATAAAAACACTACAGGCTAGAAAACAGAAGTGAAGAACACTGTTCATCTGTGTCTGTATAGAGTAGTGTTGAGGACAACATGGCTCATGCAGTGGATTCTTCTGAAATGCGAGTCATTACTGCTTCGATCATTTGATGGTTGCTGTTGGAGCAGCATGAGTCCACATCATTATTTCATGAAAGTAACACATGTGGCAGCTGTACCTTTGAATTGTCTGGACCACGGGGCTGTCTAACTATGACCAGGCGAGGAGCACTGGCATCATCCAGAGTGATGCTCTTCAGTCTGTTCACCAGGCGATCAGGACGTGGAGTCACCACAGGCTTAGGCCCCTCACTGAAATATTAAATATGTGATGATGAGCCTCCAGACCAACCCATCTTAAAACACACACACACACACACACACTAATAGAGTTCTTACCTGACTCTACGGACATTGCAGGCACTACATTTTCCTGTGCGTTGATTGAGGACAACAGAGAACTCCACCTCATCCCCGGTCTGGAGCTCCAGACCGTCTTGCACTTCTTTGACATGGAAGAACAGTTTCTTGCTTTCACCGACTTCATATGTGATGAAGCCAAACTGAGGACATTAGAAGGAAGGTCAGGGCCCAAACCCACAACTTTTTATCTTGGGACAATCTGACATTGTTCACATACATGATTCATATACCACTATAATACTAAATTTATCCACATAATTGTGAGTGTTTATTATACAGTTACTAGACAGTAGACGTTTGTATTATTGGTACTAACATCTGCAGTAGTAGTATATCCACTGTTAATACTTGTATTTGGAATAGTAGTATTAATGGTTATGGACATTTGTTCTTGCTGTTGGTAATTACAGTAGCAACAGCAGTTTTAGCTTTTAACAGTTGTAGTGCAGGTTGCTGTGCATCCATGTCTCTGCCAAAATATGGTTTAGACCAGCTCTAAATGTAAAGTGTCATGAGAAGACATTATGATGCAACGCAATATAAACAAATTTGATTTAAATGACATTCTGAATTTATAACAGCTCATGTAAATAACATATTCCGTTTCAATATTCTGAATACAGCCTTCTACTGGGAAAAGTATTATCCAATTAAAACATGTTGGATGGCTTTCAGCTGTTTCAAAGGATGTGTATATAACACATTCAGAATACGCATCTAAATTACTAGACTGTCTAAACACATGCTGAGCTACAACTAAATATCCTCTCCAGCAGATGTGGATTCAAAAACAAAAAAACATATTTTTAGTCAGAATGTAAACATTTCAGTAAGAATATTGTCATTTTTGGAATAAGAGCAAAAACCGGAATATTTAATACATGTAAAGTTTTTAAAGTGCTTTATAAATAAAGTTGGTATGCTTTGTAAAGACAGTCACTTTACACTTAGGATTCCAAAACACAAAAATTAGTGTACCTGATCTTTGACACACTCCACCATGGCTCTGCGCTGAGGGACCACATTACAGGCCATCTTCTGTCCAGTCTGGGATATTGTGCAAACTTGGAACTTCACAACTTCTCCTTTCTGCAAACAATCTGCTTTGTTTGCCATGCCCATAATTCCAAAGGGATAACTCTGGCCTTTATTTCCCCCTAAAGATATAAACATACAGTCTTAATTCTCCATCAGAAACAATCTCCATGTGACATTGTCATCGATACAGACCTTCTTCTGTGATCTCAATCAGTCCTTGATATTCTGTCTGGGAAGGGTCCACACTGCGCAAGGGTCGGACAACTTTTCCCACCATCACTGTTGCACCTACATCTTCACCAATGCCATTCACTATGAGTGAACAAAAATAAATAAGACATGTAAAAAAAAAAAAAAAAACTCCACACTTAATTTCCACTGGAATTATTCCAGACTGCTAACAACAAACAAATCTAACCACAAAACAGTCCTACCTGCAGCCACCTTGGTAACCTTTTCAGCACTGACTTTGTTTCCTTTCCCTTTGGACAGAGTATATTCCACAGTGTCCCCCAGTTCCAGGTTGTCCAGGTCTCCACAGAGCTCACTAGTAAGAGCACAAACATTTTAAGTGTTGATTCTTAATGCACCATGTGACTTTCAACACAATTTTATTTTTTTCAAATTTGTAAACCTGATTGATAGTCTACTTACGCTCCTGAATCACTTCCCTCACTGAACAACTTTTAAGATGACGCCAATGACAAGTGCATTGTGGGAAGCGAAAGTGGTCTGAGCTCAGATTTGGCAAGAAAGTGGCCAGATTGCAACATAAAATTATACAGTCCACCAGGGTTGTTTTAAAGAATAAATAGTTGGTGGATGGCGGTAAAGGCAACATTTGGGTTCAGCACTCATGAAGAGACAGCCAAATTGTTGCTATGGAATTTTCATTCCCACAATGAACTTCACAACCAAATTTCCAAAAAAGGCCAGACTGATGTTTCGGTTTGTTATGCAAGCAGGCAGGCTGCGTTTATGATGGAGTCATTTTTCAAGCTGTTCATCATGAGGAAAGTGATTCAGGTGCATAAGCACGGAAAGACTAATGGATTAGTGATAATTAGATCATCACTGGGGTTTTATGAAGTTGGGGAAAAATAAATAAATAATAATAATAATAATAATAATAATAATAATAATAATAATGTGATGAAAGTCA
>JAPTGW010000026.1:28210754-28222167 GCA_029814545.1 Apogonichthyoides opercularis
CACAGCTTTTACACTGCTAACTAGTCTCAATGTATCCCTTAGTGCACAGTTTTGTACGATAACTAAAGAGGCTACCCTGGTGCAAAAGGCAACAGAAAGCAGTACAGGAAAGAAAAATTCAAGTGTGTGAATGAGGACTACATACACCCTAAGCTGTTCAAAACATGTGATTGCATATCTTTGGTTTGCATCATCGTTAATGAGGATGTGAGGAAAGACAAGCATGCAAATTCCAAAACTAAGCCAAACATGTACTGAACAGTAAGTGTCTGAGGATTTTCCTCAGAGAAGAACAGTTCTTACCCCATTTCTTTCATAACACACACTGCCAGTGGGAACCTGGCCAGGAGCAGACTTTCCATCCAAGTGCACAGGAATAGCTGAAACAACCTACAGAAAAGAGGAGAGTACAAGAACAAGGACTTTAACACAATGCATCTCAAAAGGTAAAAATAAGCATTCCTTTTTTTCCCCCCTCTCTTTCCAGGACAAGTCTTCCAATACCATAAACATTAATGTAAAAATGTGAGTGCACCATCTAAAATCTACAATGTGATTGCTGCGCACCGTCAGGTCTCCAGTCTGTCTCTAGCATGCAGACAACCTGAGTGAACAAGTCTATGAATATGTGTGCTGCTTTACATTAGATACACTGTGACAGAACAGTCTTACTTTGAACACATTAAGATAAGCGTAATCACAAATGATCAATTATGTCATAAAATATGCACATACACATCAAGCCTAGTCTGACATGCAGACCTGCTGACATGTGCATCACACTTTGCTCTGCACATCAAAAGTGTTAGTCATTGTGAGTATTTACCAAGTAGGGAGTTCACCCACATTTACCCATAACCAAATGAAAATCTATATCTAAATACTCGATCTGTTGAGCAGATATGAATGGCAGTGACATCCAAGTCAGTTTAATTCAAATGTATTAAAAATCTTGATGGGAGGAAGAGAAACAAAACATTGTTTTAAGGCTTAAGATGCAGGATGAATGGGGCTAATCAGACTCAATGATCCCCAGCCCAAAAACACAATGGGCTACAAGAAGGTTAAGTTGACAGACAAGGACAGAACCAAAAGTAAAATGGTATTCCTTAACTGGATGAATATAACCATGCAGCACAGTAAAGGGATAGGCGTGCAGGTCTGGCCCCACCTGGCCCGAGATCCGCTCCTCTGGCAGCACCTCTGGCTTTATCTTAAGCAGCTTCACTGCTATGGGCTTGCCAGTGCGCCTGTCAGAGGATACCTCAAACTCTACATCATCTGTGGAGACAGAGACACAGAGAAACAATGAAACTCAACTGTAGTGCTTTAAATTTTTGTAGGTTTCAACAAGATAAATTACAAAAAAAAAGACTTCAAGACATTTATTAGGGCAACTTGAAATCCATTTTACATCCATACAAAAAGGGAAAAGTCACAAAAGATATGAAGTATATTTGTACGGCTGAAATATTATCAAACCAAATCAATTTATCCAGAAACCCTGTTGAAGGTTGTGCAAATTTAAGCAGCATTATCATTGGCCCAGGTTCTTTCACCTCCTATTTTAAGCTCCTGCAGGTTGCCATTGTACTGGGAGCAGTGGAAGAACAGACGCGCCTGACGTTCAGAACACTGGATGAAGCCATAGGAGGTGAGTAGCTTTTCCACCACACCAGTCTCTCTGATGCCAGGCCCTGTGCCGTTGGCATAAGCAGTGTGCCCATTGTTATGGAGCATTCCTGGGTCAAAACTCATCTGGAGAAGACAACAAGAGTGTGTTAAAATGCAGCTGACAGAGGTCTGAGGAGCCAAAAGAGGAGGCTACGGTGTTTGATGCCAACCTTAAAAACAAAACATGCACATATGTATAGCACACTTCAGAGAAGGTGGGGAGGAAGAAAAGCAAAAATAAAACTACTTTGTAGCCTTCTGTTGTTCCTATTGCCATCAGTTGAGGAGAGCAAACCAAAACCACTGATGAAGTCTGTTTAGAATTTCAGGTGGACTTAAAATTTTTTTATCCAAGTAGTGAGAAAAAAAAAAAACAAACAAAAAAAAAAACGTGCCAACACTGTGGTGTTTTTGGTTTTGCACTTACTGGTTAGTGTCATGCACATACAAGTACATTTCCCTCTTAGTGGTCTTAGTCATAAATCCTCTGGGTAGCCTCTGACCCAAGGTCCATGCAAACCTGGTCTAAGAAACATTAAGTAAAACCTGCACATGGTCCTCCAGCAACAAACCTTAATAATGTACCTGACAAACACAAACTCACTTGAAATCTGTCAAAACCAGTTCTTTAAAGTAATTTTCTAATGACAAACCATGCTGTTAGCCGAAATCAGATAACAGCATCTCACACGTTATACTCAGCTTGGGTACTACCAAACATGCCCCCTTACTGATCTCTGATAAAGGGGGGTCCGCTTGTGTTTTTTACTTCCTGGGTGGGGGTGGCATGAGACGGAGGAGGAGCGGGGAATAGGCATGGGAGCGGTGGAGGTAGATGGGGCGGGGCCAGTGTTGCGAGCCACTGGGGGTTCAGAGGAGCCTCTTTCCATTTCTGACACGGCAGGGAGGACTCGGATATGCTGTTGAGAGGAGGCAACAGCTTTGAAGAGGAGGCTGATCGGAATTAGGACAAATTAGTCTGGAATCCACAACAACAGACCGTTTAGTGGAGAGTTACATCAACATTAAGATGTGACCAAGTAATAGGCTATAATAGTGAAATCCTGCATTATACCTACATACTGCCACCGAGTAGACAACAGAAGCAAAATTGGAAAATATCACAATGTAGACCAAGTATGGCTGAGCAATCTGAGGTCTGATATTGTAGAGAATAATACTAGTGTAATTACTATATTTACCAAAGTTGCTTGTAGCATTAACATTGCTCAGGTCAGAGTTTAATTTAGTAATAATTTAGCATCTGCACTAAGTGTTCAGTTTGTCCAATTTAACCAGCAGAGATGGAGTAACGTGTTGCTTTAGTACCACTGAAGCACCACAGACAAGTTATGGCAATGGCGAAGTTACATGACTTACCGATGTCCAGTAAACCTAATGCTGCATAGATGCATGATGTCATTGATCTTTAATACACTATAGAAGTATTTTGATTCTTTATGAAACAGTCCCATGACAAAATAGACTGATGGGCTGCCACAGTTAAGGCGATTAATGTGAAACACTGTAGTTGTGACAGACGTATGGTGCACAGTAAGCAGTGGACTTGACTGGAGTATTTATATCATCAATGAGCTTATTTGTTTTGTGTTTCTGGTCCTAATGAAGCAAATGTGCAGTTTTACTCAAATAACAAAAGCCATCATACTGCAGCCTAAACCCTCCAGAAACCTCAGGAGAACAAGGAGAAAAACTGTTATACCTTGGTTGTAGCGATCCTATTTTTTTTTAAGATTCAGATGATGGATCTGGATTCTACCTCAAGATCATCCTGGCATCCATTATTATTTTCAAACCCGAAATCCAAGTTGATCTTACAACAAGATTATCTGTTAAAAGAGCCACCACAACACTGTAGGACAACTCGCTATCCAAAATTTAAACAAAAATTTAAAAAAAAATAAATAAATAAGAAACCGGGCCCTAAAGAACAATCTAGCCTGTAAAAATGCAAAAACACCGCTCAACCAACATCGGTGGACTGCTAGTTGAAGTGCTGCAAGTCCAAACATTAAGTCTACAAACTAAGTAAAAAAAACAAAACACTACTTAAAATAGAAAGAATCAGAAAATGCAAATGACAGGACAAATAGCAATGCATCTACAGTGGAAGAGTCGGTGATGGGTTATGGGTTATGAGGGGGTCCCAAAGCAGCCTCATCTGGTAGGCCCTGTTCTGCACTATAATAAACTATTCAAATCCAGGATGCAATAGATCTTTGTCTAAGCATTTAGAAATAGGGAACACAGACCCCATAACTACACCGTGGAGGTTTTATAAGCCCCGAAATGACTAAAATTTACCGCTCAGTAGGTTTATTGGTTTTCCTAACGACCTGACAATTATAACATGCTTAGCCCGTGTCGCAGCCTGAGGTAGGTCTTACTGGAATGTGATGAAAAATACCAGGGGAGAGAAAGAGTATATCTCTTGTTAAAGTGCCAAATTTGTTTTAGTCTTAAAATCGTAGAACACCACTCACCCTGCAACACTATAGCTGAGCAGAGGCTGGTCTCGGGAGCCCGAAAAAGGGATGAAAAGAGGTTAGGCCATTCACAGCAAGAGATGCAGGGCAAGGTGGGTGGATGGGTGTTCAATGGGGTGGGGAGTGGGGCACGTAGAAAAGAGGTGGGAAGGTGGAACTTACGGATCGGCCATATGGTGAAAGGCTGAGTCCGACAGGGGAGGTGCTGCTCAGGTCAGCGCTAACAAACGCGGTGGGTGGCGACGCAGGCAAGGTAAACTCAACAAAGCCTTTCCAGGGGCTGCCCATATTGTCCCATAAACTCGAACCAAACTTGCTTGAGCACTTGCTGAACTTGATTACTGTTTTATACTTGTTTTTGCTTGACTATTAATTTTTTTTTTTTTTTTATGTTACCACCCAATGATACACCGCTGGATGTCTGCAAGGGTGAAGAAGAGGAACAAACATAACGGGTGAGGCAGACAGGTCAGCCAGTGTGCCAAGTGTTACAAAGAAAGAGCTGTAGGCTTTTTATTCCACATGGAGGGAGTTGAAGGCTTAACAGCGAGAATGACTTTATAATGAAAGAATCGGGAAAAAGTGTGGGCCCCATCAGGAAATCAAATCATACTTCGATTAAACGTTTGGTGGTGGCAGTGGTTTGATTTAAGGCATGTACCTGAAGCCTTGAAAAAACAAACTTTGGCAATTCTCAACATAGAGGTAGGATAGAGTGAAATATTGTTCAGTGTTCATACCAATTCCACAAGTTCCATGTTGAAAGTAGTAATCATGTCTTAAAAACAATGAATACACAAGATTTTGTTTCTCAAAGTCAAGGATCCTTCATAGTCCAGTCGTGACACCTTCCAACCAATCAATACATAAATGTATGGAAAAAAATGTATGGAGTGCTGGTCGCATCATTGAAAAGGTACCTCCCTGCTTAACTGGCTCAGTAAAGCATATTTGATGCCATTATTAATAGATGAAAATGAAAACTGAAGGTGGTAAAAATAAGACTGCATGCATCATTCTACCTCACAAACAGCATCTGGTATATAGTTAATAATTAGAAATTAACAGGGGCACAATTTAGTAGATTACTAATATGGTAAACAAGCATTTAGCCATGATGCTAAAACACAAATGAAATTTCCAGTTTAGTTTTATGCAAAATAAGACATTTTATAATACAGTGTAGAATATTTCTGTGAATGCATTTCAGAGATAGACATCTTATTGCACAGTAAAACTTGTTTAAGTGTTTAAATAATTATTTAATTGCCATTTTTTTAGTAGGCTTTTATACCATATTTACTTGTTTTTGATTGTCTTTTGAGCTTCTAATTACTTAAATGCAAACAATCTTTATGTATGAAATGCAGTCTACATTACAAACAAAGTTGCTTTTCTTTGTGGACTTACTATTAGTAGGCTGCACTGGTGAAATGATCAGTTATTTTTCCATTTAGCAGCAAAACTTGAGCATAGGATTGTGGGCACTTAAGAGTGCCAGGCATCCATATAACCATTTTTTGAAAATTCTCTGAATGAAGGTCTCAGTCCTTGGTAGGATTCTGAATGTCTGAACAGTCTTGCAGGGAATTCTGATGAAGCATTATGTAAATACAGCCGTTAAGGATCCTTCCTTCACTTTGAGAAACACCTAAGGTTCAGCAATAACCAAGGCCTGTAGCAGCTCATTTCTCTTTTCACTACTTCAAGTGTGTCAATCAGTGACATCAGCTGTTGCAAATCAATCACTTTAGGGTCTATCTTCCACCTAATGTCTGAGAACTGAAACCCTTATGAAACCACAAATCAAAACACAATTTCTTTAAAGGCCATTTTAAAAATGCCCAAAGTTATATAGTGGTTAATGATGGTAATAGAATGAATGCATGTTTTGTTGTGCTGAATAATAATAACATGAAAGAAAACTCTGCACTATTGTGTAAATCCCTGCAGCTGGACAAACTGATTCAGAGTTACACAATCTGTGTTTGTACATCTGACAAGTAGGTTAATGTGAACAAATAGCCAATTTACAGATTAGTTTCTGAGAACTGCCATTAACTTATCAAATTTGCTCTTACTAGAACTTTACAAAAATGTCAGCATTTTAAGTGAAAGAAGTCACTGAAACACACACACACACACACAACACCACATTAGCATGATACTCGTGTTTTAAAGGGACTACAATTAGACACCCACCTTTTAATTGTTGTCTTGATTCCTTTAATTGTCTCAATCACTATGCAGTTCCTGCAGATCTCTTCACGCATACAGTTGAACACACACACTTATTACAAGTTTCTGGCACAAGTTCTAGATGGTTGCATAAAGCCAAAAAGGGGAAGAAATCTAGCACAAAAAAGGCAAATGCAGGTGCAATAACACTGCTTAGAAAAAAATATAATGAAAACAGTGGGAGGAGAACAGGGGAGGGAAAAACGGGGAACTATGGGGACCAAAAAAACAAAACAACAACAAAAAACAAAAAAAAAACAAACAAACAAAAAAAAAAACTAGCAGATAGCAGCCCACTCCACACTCCGGTGGTGAGTCGGAGGTGTGGTGAGGATGAGGAGGGCTAGGAGCAGCGTTGGGACGTGTGCTTTGTCAAAGCTGTTGAGTAGGCACAAACTTCTGGTTTCAGATCAGTTATTTTCTTTTCAGAATATGCTTAGGCATAGGATTGGTTCTCTTCTGCACGTTTCAATTGGGGGGACATGCGTCTTCTTTGGTCATTTCAGGATTTGGTTACTTCTTGTGTTTTAAACATCTGAAGTGATCCTTTTTTCCACGTGTCTTCAGTGTTGCAACGTTTTGCTTGTTTGGGAAGTTTCTCTTCAGTTTCTTTGTTATGATCTGAACTTGAAGCAGTTGCGGATGGTACAAAAATTCAGTTCCGTTTCACTTCATACTGTAGGGAAAAAGCATACTTTGTTAGCTGGGCAGAAACAATCCCTTTCACTTCATATCATAAACCATTAGGCCACAAAGAAAAAGGCAAGCCACGAGAGATCAATATGTCTGCAGAATAATATTACATATATCAAGTGATCAGAATTTTACATTTCCTCTCACATGAACACAGTAACATCCCAGATGAACAGTTTTTTGAGAACACTAGATTCTTTAACCCCTCCACCCTAACTGCCTAGTACAAAAATAGGTTTTCCTCAGATGCCTCTGGATACAACCCACAATGCCAGGCAGCTGACTAGATACAGCAGGGAAGAGCTGTGGATCAACAAGTCCTTCTGCTCGGCTTCAATTCAGACCATGATATTTATGACACCATTTCTGACGAGGAATCTTCATATTCATTCATTAAGCTGTTTGCACATTTCCCAGACATATCTGAAGGTGAGGTGAAGTCCTGATAACTACTTGAGGAGAGGTGGGCTTGGTTTGCTTGTTGCTAAATTTATTGAAAACATATACTCTAAACTATCATTAGTAAAGAAGAGTGCTGTTGACCTAAATACACTGCTTTGAAAACAAGCTGCCTGAGCCAGCTGGGACACATGATATCTATTCTGCTGCAACTGTGTCGCAATGACTCCTATCCCACTTACTTCCTGGAAAGCGAAAACATGTTATTTAAAAAAAAAAAAAAAAAAAAAAAAAAAGAAAAAAAAAGGAGTCAAGTTGCATTGTAATCAGTTCAGCAGAGACTTTTCCATATGGAATATCTACAGTATTTATATTCAAGTGTAAAAACAATAATAACCACATCTGTGGTGCATATCATTTGTAAAGCCTGCCCTGAAACATAAAAACCAAAATAACTGAAGCTCTACATCCTGGTGCCAGTTAAAAATCAAAGACAACCAGTTATTACAAGGACTGGTTAAGTAGGATAAAGGTTGAACGAAGAACAGAGACAAGTCTTGGAAGAAAATAACTTTGTAGGACACGGGCTTCTCAACTTCCCCTTTACAGCTCCTGGTGACGTAGAAAAGTGGAAAAAGGAAAACAGTCCACCCACTGAACCACCAGCACCGATTGGTCCTCTCTGCACCCTTATGACGATTATACTATAGCTTAACTCAGTAATTATTAAGCTAGAAAAACTCGGACACTTGCTACAGTTGCAACAGACCCGCTGATGAACCCACGTTAAGGTCTCCGGGACTCCGACTGTAGTACCCTGGTCCAAATAACAACCACCCTGTCAGGAGTAACCATGTGACTTCCCAGCAATCCGCCATCCGCTGCTTCAGCTGAAAGCGAAAAGGCCTCTGCCAACACGTTGCGGCATGCTACGCTATAGAAAATTACACCTCTAAGATGGTCAAATAAACGTACCAAACTTTTAAGTTTTGTTGTTGCTTATTAGTCAGGGGAACGGATTAAACTTTGAGTTAACGATAAGTCTCCTAGTATTTAATGACCTTGTGTGAACAAACCCACAGATTAGCATTTCGCTATCGCTAATTGGTAAACAGTACCCTCGGGCGTTTCCGACTCCGTACAGACTCTAAATCAGCGTAGCCTTGGCATGGAGACATCAGCTAACCCGGTAACACAGAGTGTTCCAGTTATTGCTAAAACCCATGCGACTTAAAGTCCGTAATAGTCACAAAGTTGGCAATCATTCGTGTTATTCTTGTATAGTCAGAAAAGCGTACCAGTTCCCGGTTGAAAACGTGTTGTGAGCGTTATGTGGTTATCTCTGATAAAACCAGTCTTTATTTTGAGTACAAAAATTATTGTTAATGTCGTCCGACACTTTTAACAGCCATCCCAAGAGCCAACAACTGCTTTAGTTTAATGTACTATCTACTTTGGCGTTAATGACTTGCCCGGATACCATCCGGTGCCGTGTAATTTAGAGGCAGACTTCCTAAGAGTCAGTATGAAGGTGACAAGAACGACGAGGCCATACGCGCTAGATATTATACGAGTGACGTGCACTTGTCAACAGTCGAGGTCATAGTAAATCATCATTTGAGTGTGTCCTCCAACAGAGATAACATTAAAACAATGATGTCGACTATGGTAGCACGAGGACGGGACAACAAAGAAGTGCGACATACAGCCACAGCCTGGAGCTTGTCCTTTACAGTTACCCCGTCGCTTGTTTCTCTTTAATACAACTCCACAACATAATCGCCTATTTTGTCGTGGCGTAATTCAGAACCCCCAAATTATTGTAGTTTATGCGGTTAACAATGTAGTTAGGCCGTTCACCATGCTAAGTGGCTAACAGCTCACTAGCTAGCTGTGGTGATTTATGGTAAGGAAAAACACGGCTGCCCCCACCCAGGCCCGAGCTCTGCGTCTAACTAAGCGTTAGAAACCCCATTCAATTCGTACGAACACCAACGTATCAAACTATAATACTGATTTTAATAAAGTCAAAGAAATGTTTAAATAGATATTGTAAAAATTGAAATTATTAAAAACTCACCCCAACAGCTTTCAGCACTGTCACCAGCGCCGCTAGAAGCAGCACGGCACATTACGTAGTGATTAGGGAGGCGGCTACCGCGATATTTGCCGACGTGAAGACAGCCAAAGACCATAAAAAGCAAAGAGTGACCTCTCCTGTATGATTTAGTAACCGCAACTCTGAGCTCACAATGACTCATGAGACAATTGGACAGAGAGTTTATCGATAATATCGCTTAAATAATCGAAAGAAAATACGACTGTGAAATTTATGATTGCTTCACAGCAAATAGAAAGTTCCAGGACTTTCATACGTAAGTCAACTTGTGCCTCGTTTAGTGCTTTTTCTGTCTTTACATAATTTTAGACAACGTGTTGCAATTTGAGGCTGCATTCAATAACATCATTTCGAGTGGCTTCCCTCGCCGGTTATCCAAGAGTTGATCCCGTGGTAGACGATTCATTTTACAAAGACAGATTGCTTTATGAATAAAGATATATATTGTACACAATTATTTTACGATTTTATAAATTTACATTTGCAATAATGAGACTCTGCATATCGCTTCAGGTTATGAATCGGTTAAAAGGTAAACTACTGTCTGCATCCAATTGATGTGACGTGGCTATGAAGGTAATGAAGGTCATAGTATTTTTTTTGATGGGCCAAGAATTATTTTTTTTTTGCAAGATAATTATTTATAATTACCGTATAGTAAAGGGGAAAATTAACCGAACATTTCTGTAAAATGTATTTAATGTAAAAAAAAAAACCCCGTAATTAACAACGCTGTCTTGGAAGCACTTGGTCGCCTGTGCTAGACAAAAGACAAATATGTAGGAATAGATGTTAGAGTTCCAAGATAAAATGACAAGGAAAATGTTGTAACAAGTTTTACCTATTGAATATTTATTTCTAAAAATAAGATCAACTTTATTATTATCATGAAGAAATAACAGTATAATAAATCGTCAAAAAAGATTTAAGTCATAAAGTATGATCTGTTTGACTGGAGTAGCTTCCGTTTATCACCGATAGATGGTGACACGAGGTCTGCGTTTGCGCAGAGGAGTCAAAGTACGGAAGTGACGTTATCGTTATGCCTCACGGAAACAGAAGACTTGACAACAGACGAGTTTTGTGTCTTATTTGAACAGTTTATTTGTTGCATTTAATATGTTAATTTATACATGTTTATGAAGACACTCCATAGTTTGCACTCGTTCCATTAAAGGCACTGGACCCGTTTCGCGTAGCTAAGCCCACGTAAGCTAACGCTGCTTATGTTTTAGACCCAGCTGGTGATAGTAGTAGTAGCAGCCTATTTACGTTACATAAAGCAGCTTATATTTTCTAGTAAATGGCCTGCACTTTAGAAAAAGTCTTGGGAGATGCTCGGACCCTTCTCGACAGGCTGAAAGAGCATGACACGGCCGCCGAGGGACTAATAGAGCAGTCGGGGGCCCTCAGCCAGAGAGTCCAGAGCATGAGGGAGGTGGGGAACGCTCTGCCAGACAAGGTGAGGACCAGTTTCCACACTGTTCAGTCTTGTTCCTCACACTTAACACGCTGCTCTGCACTATGAAAACAGGTTACACAGAGCTGGTAATTACTGAAGCCCTTAATAGACTCTAACGTTCCCCTGTATTCGGAATGAATTGCACCAAAGATTCTTCTGATGTTTTACCACTTCCTAACCACAGTTATTATTGTATTCAAATGTTGATAATTTATATTACCGAGTCTTTCAGATAAGTCTCTGATTTTAGTGCATAAATGGAGCAATAGGAACTAAGTAGTTTTGGTTTAGTTTTGTATTAGTTTGTGACGTCCTATGAGG
>JAPTGW010000026.1:28371622-28385060 GCA_029814545.1 Apogonichthyoides opercularis
ACAAATTTAGTTGTGACAAAAACCTTACACTTAGTTCAAGCAGTTTTAGTACATGTAGCAGTGGTTGGGCCTGGACATCAAACCATGTATCATGATACATGTACCATGTATCTTAATTAGAAATAGAGTTGCTGTCCATAGATCTCATTATGTTTCATAAATGCCAATGCCTAATAAATAAGCATTACAGATATGACAAATATGATTATTAACAAAAGCTACGACTAAAACAAAAGCTAGCGGTGAAGACACAGTTTTGGTAACAGTGGAGTTTCAATTTCTCACCACCTCATAATTGAGTGAAAATTGAAAAATGGCATATGTCTGCCTGTTGACACTCACAGGCCAGTTTGCACAAAAAGAGGAGTAGGTAAGTCATGCATTTGTTCATCCTACCTTTTTCAGCTTCTACAAACAAAGGCTTTCTTCATAATACCTGGAAAAATGGAAACACACTATAGCTAAACTAAAGCTTGACAAACCTCCAAATAAAAATAACTGACCATTTCAGCATTATAATAACACAGCTGTGTATGCGTAAACACAGCTGCCATAATTCTATAAACTCAGAAGTGGAATAACAAGCTGAAACTTGTTACCTACTGTGCTGTCTTCTTCCCGCCCTGTGTTTGCGATGGGCACTGCAGGTCAGGGTTACTAGAGAAGGACGTTCCTCTGATCTTCATCCACCCTCTGAAGACAGGACTCTTCAGGATCCGGCTGCACGGAGCTGTGGGTAAATTTGGCATGGTGATCCCCCTGGTGGACGGCATGGTGGTCAGCCGCAGAGCTCTAGGTAACAGAAACAGAACTCCTTTTTGATCTGACAGCCTTTAATGCATTGAAAGGTTCTCTCCAGAAAATGCATTAAGATTGATGTTGAGTGAACTGAAATAACATGCAAACATTAATATTTTAGTTGTAATTCACTAGACACATACTCCCTTTAGTCCATTAGTATTTTTTTTTTTTTTACTTGAAAGCAAAATTGTTAGCTGCAGGTATGTACAGGTAAGCATGTTGAACTAATGTCTCACTGCTTGTAGACTACACATGCTTTCAGGACAATGCTTTCATTGAAGACTATCAATAGTACTATTCTTTTATGTCGGTGAAAAACAATTGATCTCATGCATGAATCAATAGAGGAAAATTAAGAAAATCCTTTGTGGGATTCATGAAATGTGTACTCACAACCAGGTTTCATAGGATGTTGATGACCTGCCTGGAAGAGCACGCTGCACAGGAGGCAGAGTACTTATCGTATCTATGGATAAAGGCCACCTCCTGCTGGGGCTGAGGACTAATGAGTAGTTTCATAAGCCTCGATCACATTCATTAATAAAAGTGAGATTTATGCTGAAAGGCCGCCTGTCTCCAACTTAATCCAGCAATAAGGTCCATGGACTGGTCTGCTTTGTGTTGCCCTAGTGGCCAGTAGATGGTGTAGTTTAATTTCAGATATTGAAATGTAGCTGTTTTTGTAATAAAACTGTATTAGATTTTTTTCTTTGAGTCGAGGTCTTTTTCATGCATTTGCTCACGGACTCTATTTATTTTATGCCACTCATTCTGATTTAAAAAAAAAAAAAATCCTAAAATGGGTATGAAAATACATTTTTAAAATTAATATCAATATAATATAATCTCCAATAATTTTGCTGGTGACATGAATCCATGTTTTTGCTGTATTTTTTTTTTCTGTGGTGGTTAATATTTTCCTGTGTGAACATGGCCTCCCTTTTTCATGTGACATTTGTGTATTTCCAAAAACCTGTTTATGTCAAACCTGATAATAACGTTGAATACTAGGTGAGTTTCTCCTGATGAGAAATATGGGGTGTTCTATTGAGTGTATTTAAACGCAGTCAGCTGAGGATGCGTTTAAGTACCCAAACTGAAATATTATTCTGAATGTGCTATATACATGTCCAAAACATCCCCTTAAAACTGGAATAACATTGGCATGTCCTATACGTCTCAATGTTAAAATGGTGTTTTTGAAAAAAAAAAAAAAAAAGGCCTATTTCAGAATATCTAAATGGAATTAGTATGTTCACTTGACATCTGTCACATTCAAGTTTTTCATGTTTGTAACATTAGTGGGTTATGAACGAATGTGGTTACACACATGCTTAATGATCACATCTGATTGCTTTTTTTTTTCCTTTCAGGGTTTCTCGTGCGTCAGACGGTCATCAACGTGTGCCGACGGAAGCGTTTGGAAAGTGACTCGTACAACCCTCCTCATGTGCGGCGGAAGCAGAAAATAACTGAGATTGTCCAGCGTTACCGCAACAAGCAACTGGAGCCTGAGTTTTACACCTCGCTCTTCCACGAGGTGGGGGAGGGAAAGCCTCACCTCTAACCCCCCCCCGCTCCCCGTCCTGTCCTAACACTGGCTCACAAGCGCACACAACACGCACACTCTTATGCTATACTCATACACCATTTACCACACACACACACACACACACACACAGAATCTTTATATTTATACTGTACTATTTTGTTATTTATATGAATACATATATCAACACTGTCTGCCTTTGACTACGAGAGCAAAGTGTCAAAAACCATGCCAAGGTGGAAGAAGCTCCATTTCTATGGTGCAGCCGCTTGTTGAAGATTTGAACGACTCTAGTTCAACAGTGACTGTCTCTCCTCATTTAGATTCACGCTTTGTGGCTAAAAGAGTTTCTGCTTTGTCTTTAACTGCAATACAATAGTTCCATTGTTGGCCTTTCTGAAACTGTAAAAAAAGAAGTTTGTCCTTTAAACCCTGTGATATGCGTTAATGTCACAATGATTTGATAATACAAAGTGTGTCTAAAAATCCAGATCTGCATATCTGATTTTGTTTTAATCAAAACAAGGCTTGCGGTCGGGTACTTGCCAAGGAGATAAATATTGTAAAAAGAAAAAAAAAGTGCTTCAAAGCAGATGGTTTAAAGAGTGAAAAGACTTTCAAAAGAGTGTAATCTGATTGATCTGATTTTATGACAATTTGTAATTTCCATTCCTGCTAAAGTCTTCCTTCTCATTTGGCCATGGCAGCAGCTGACTGAGCATGCAGATACTGCTTTTAGAGTTTGGGATTTTCCAAATCATACATAATGTTGTTTTACTGTATTTTGATGGGTTTAGGTTTTTTTTTTTTTGACACAGACGCTGTTTCTGTGCCAGTCTGAATGTCATCTCATCTCATGTCATCAGACACTGCACTGTTTGTGTGTGTGAGTGTGGGTGTGTGTGTGCGCGCGCGCATGCGTGTGGTCGGCCTCATGTATGCTTGTTCAGCCAGTCATTGACACTACAAAGAGTCCCACTGACTCAAAAACCCCTTATCGATGGCATTTACAACTGAACTCTGTCACTTTAAGCAAATGATAAATCTATTTGAGTGTCATAACCCTCATATTATTTTACTCCTTACATGAGAAACTTGAGTTTACTGATAATGAAAGCAGTTACAGACCTTCTGGAGTTTGCAGGGCTAATAGAAAATGAACACAGTGATTTAAGTTTTGAAGTCGATACCAAACAGAACCATAACACAGTCGAAGTGTCTTGCTCCTCCAAACAAATATATGGTTATTGATTACAAGACCAAAATACTCAATGTAGCTAGCAGCGTTATATATGACTTGCTTTTTGGCTCATCAAAGCTGTAGTTTTGTTTGTTTTTGTTTTTTTTTACTCTAAACCCAGAAGGAGACAATTGAACTGCTAGTCAAACTAAATGATAGGTTTTACCTTCACACATGTTTTAGTAACTGTTTTTTTTTTTTTTTTGCTTCAGTTTTGTTTACTAACTGTACTTTGGTTTTGATTCAAGCCCTCTCTCACTGTCTTGCCTGTAACAATGTGAATTTATTTGTCACAGCAATGGAACAGGGCAACCACCTCTCGTTTTCTTTGTTATATATTGGAAAGTCTTAATGCACTGAGCACATTTTGTTTATTTTCTATTCCCTTTGGTTACTTTTACATGTCTTTTTGTACTTACAACCCTGCTGAAGGAAGAGTTTTATCTTGTGAACTATGAATGAAGAAGAGGCATTGTTGAGTTTTTAACCTATCATGTCTAACTGTGTGACTCACTTTCTATGACTGTGCTTTATGCACATGCCTTTTTTTGGAAGGAAAAAGTACATTAAATATGCTTCAAAGAAACTACACACAATCAGTCATACATTGTATCTTATGTTACTCCTCTGATGTTTGATCATATTTAAGAATTGCCATGTACAGAAGTGGAGGATAATATGTAAATATATGATAGTGTAAGGCATTTACAAGTTGTCTGTTGCATTCCTCATCTGAGATGGCAAGAAGTTATGTATGTATGCAATTATGTGTGGGAGGATCACCATGGGTATTGAATGTAACATGCATCAATTAAAACTATTATTGACATTTTAATTTCTCACATCCTAATATTTGACTTTTTTCAGATCATGTATAAAAAAAAATCAAAATAAGTCCATGTTTACTGTTTTATATGACTGACATGTTCTCATTGGCTCCAGAAAATAGACTTTAGTTTGACACATAAGTAAAATGGAGCCATTACTTACAGTTAAAGTTGTATTTGCAACAGTCATGTACAATAGCCTGTGGTGTAAACATGACATGATGTGGTTTGAGGTATATCTAATTCAGACACAGGGTGAGATTTGTGAAAGTAGCCATTCCTCCTATGTTCTGTAACTGGAAATTGTAAAAGTTCTGCTATAATGACATATAGATATCTGGTACTAACAGGTACTATCAATTTTACGCATAAAAATATCGAAATGCCCTTACATTACTGACACCAATGTAAGTGACTCTTGTTGCTTTTTGATTGGCTGAAAAAATTGCCCGTTATCAAATCACATCCCAAATTACGAGACCTTAATCAGACCGCACGAGACACGTGAAAAATTCTGTCCACATGATCAAAAAACGTCTTGTCTTCGTACATGAAATATTTGATATTCACTTGTCGAGGAGCATTTTTTTTTTTTTATAAACACTGTGGCTTCACAGCTGAAGGCTGCCTGTGTCCAACAGAGGGCGACGTCCCCCTTCCTACAGCTTTTGGCTGTAAGAGGTAAATATATGTAATTTAATAATAATACCACGAAAGTATGTAAAATGTTGATGCGTACTTTAATTTTCCGTCAGTTTTTCTAACTAGCATAAATTTTGTTAGCTAGTTAGTCACATCATGTATTGGAGCCAGACGTTAAAACATGTAAAATATAGGAAAGGCTGTTATTAGAATAGTTGATAAAAAGGTAGGCAAAGTAATAAAAGTTTGTTGTGAGTAGCAGTTAACTAGTGAAATTCAAAATGGCGACAGAAAGAAGAGCGTCTGGGTTTTTTTTATGTTGTGTGTCTGTAGCCTACTATTATTGTTATTATGTCACTGAAATTCATTCAAGAGGCTTGGGTTTTATTATAATATTGCTCTAGTGGCTAAATGTCTCTGTGAATTTAAGTTGTGTGTGTGTGTGTGTGTGTGTGTGTGTGTGTGTGTGTACACTGTTCATCTACTGCAGTGGTGTACATGCGGCATGTGGGTGAAACAGTCAAGAGTGTTAGTCATTTTAGTTCAGGGGCCACATACAAATATAATTTCAAGTGGGTCTGACCAGAAATCATAACGATCTATAAATGATGACAACTCTCATGACAACTTCTCTTTGTTTTAGTGTAAAAAAAAAGGTAAAATTACTTGAAAATGTTTACCTTCCACTAAAAATGTGAATAACCTGAATAAATATGAACCATCTAAAATGTCTTCAGAGAAGTAAGTGCAATTAAAAAAAAATATTGTGCCCGTTACTAAACGTTTTGTGTATTTGTAGATCACTAAATGTTTTGTGTAACCTATTTGTAGATCCACTGTGACGTGAGTTGTGTGTGGAATAATGTTAAAATCACAGCATTTAAAAAACATACTATGTAGATGTACACGTTTTCATTATGATATTTAACTTTCTTCAGTGTTATTATTTTACTGGTCCGGCACAGTTGAGATCAAATTTACTGAATGTGGAATCTGAACTAAAATGAGTTGAACACCCGTGATCTACTGAGTTAAAGCCGGGTTTGTGCACAGGTTCGGTACTGACATGCAGTGAATGTGTGCTCTTCAGAAGCATCACGGTCCTTGTGAGTATCTGCCCTTCGTCCCTCCTCCTCCTCCTCTCTGTCGTGTCTCTGCTCTGGTCGGATCCACTGTTGCTCTCAGCTGGTGTTGGAGCCACTCAGCCCCGGCGGCTCTGCCCTCGTTGTTTGGTACTTTTGGTGAACTTTATTTCCAGTGTGTGGTGCATTGCGCATCACCACTCGGGGAGGTTTTACAACTTGCTGCTGTAAAATGGACTGAAGGAACAACTTAAGCAAAGTGTGGATATTTTGGGGAAAAAGAAGACTGTTTTGTGTAGGTAGTAGTGACTCTTCTGGGAGGTTGTGTTACCATCATGGAAGAGGAAGACGGGCATCTGGAGAACGGGATCCACGCCACCAAGGACTCGGACCGACAGCAGAGACTCCGACTTTGTGTGTTAAATGAAATTCTGAACACCGAGAGGGATTACGTCCGGACCTTGCTTTTCCTTCAGTCGGTAAGCGTTGACATCACATCTCACGTTGCCGCGGATCGCGCTCGGCAAACTCCAGCCATAAACGCGTCCATTTAAACCTGCTTGGTACATGCTCGCACATGTTTACATGACAAATAACAGCACCTCAGTAAGTCACAAGCTGCGTTCGATTGGGCATCCATGCTGTAGCCATCTGAGACGTGTTATAGAATAAATTCAACATGTATGTAAAGTCTCTGCTGCATCTTAAGGGTTGGACAGGACGAGGAACCACAAGAATGTATATTGGTTTCAGGGTGGCGTTTTGTCAACTGTAATCCGCGTTAACTTTGTTTGTGTGTGTGTGTGTGCTGATGGCTTATTTAGACAGGATGCAGGAGTTACAGTTTGCTACGCCTGTTATTGTTGTCAGCTTGGTGTTTTCCATTTGATAAAGGTAGCTGCTGATGATAAACGTTGCATGTCCCTTCCTCTCCTATTCCAAATAATGTAATCTGTTACTGAAAGCACACCAAGGTAAATTTGTATTCATGGGTTTGTTTCCTTCCCCCCACGTAGACATGAATACAGGGAGCACCATTCTCACCTTTCTATTGTGCTAAGGCTGCCTTAAAACAGTCAAAGGAGAGCACAGTTCACACTGGTTTTGCAAGTCAATGGTTATTCATGACCATTCAACACTCCCACCACTCCTCCTTATTTCAGACGGATAAGAAATCATTTCACCACCTATCAGCAAGAACACTCACTTATTCAGTCATTGGACATTCCTCCTTTTGCCTTTAATGAATGAATGTACTGGTAAAGTCAGATCTCCTTTCTCCGCCACCGGTGCTGTTTGAATTTAAATAGCTTCCACCTGCAGGAGAAAATTCAGTTTGTCACTTCTACTTTTCATGTTTTGTTGTCCCCTTCCTTACCTTGTCATTGCTGGATTATTTGCACAGTGCAGGTGGTTTTTGTACTCCGCTCAGACAGTCATTGGCTGGCTTACTACCAAATTGGCTGCATTTACTCTCAGGCCAACAATGTGACTTTATTATTATGTATTATTACCGCATTCAGTATAGAAAATTCCTTTTAAGTTCTCAACAATAAGGCCAAAAGGTTGGGGTCAGCTACAAAACGTCACCATTGAGCTACTTATCTGAGTGTTTTTATGTTTGTGTAGTTTGTTAACTCTGTGTGTGGTCTAATTTCAACATCTGTCAAACATGGTCATGGTTCTCTATTCTTCTTAGGTTGTCACGTGTTTGTAGCTTCCTCAAAATTCTTTAAATAATTCTGTTCATCCGGTAAGACTCTTTAAACCATTGAAATAAAAGCTTCTTTAGACGTGCCTACATGACTAAACTTTGTGAAGAAGTAGGCACAATCTGAAGTTTATAGAATTGATTTAAATAGATTTATCTTTTAACGTTTGGTCTCTGTGGCACTACGTCTTTTCTTAGTTACACATGGGCCAGCCATTGCTTTACTCATGTTACAGAATAGTCCAGGGAATAGAGGGGCATGCTTTGACCTCCTCCCCATCCCCAAAACCCATTTCTGGCAAAATGATAAAGGCAGACTTCGAAAGATTGATCAGAAAAGTCTGGATTGCATTTCCTGTAGACATCTGAAAGCTGTCGGAGCCTGTGCCACCCACTATGCTCCTCCCTATCATTACATCCGTTGGCTTTGCCTGATATAAGACTTAAGGTGTTGAAAAAGAGTAAAGTAATGGCAGTTGAGTGACATGAGACAAATCGTTTTATCACCTGTGTCTTTGCATAAGGTTGCCCTTTATAGCTCAGGCTGCAGGAAAAGGAGTGTGACGACAGTTGTTTTCATTTGTAGTCCCCTTCACCTTCTGTGTAAAGAAGCTCCATCATGTATAACAAAAAAAAAATTAAGAATCTCATGCTTTAGGTTACAGTGGGAAATCAGTTGAATCTGGTGGAATACAATAAAAATGTCAAATATGAGGCATTTTTGGCCGTGAAGGTATCCAAAGGGAGTAAAGGGAGTAACACTACATAAAAAATACTAATGCATTCAAATCAGTTTTGTTGCTAACCTTTGACATATCCAATACTCTAATTAACCACCATCCCCCTACTATTTATTATATGGAATATAATTATTTTTTGTGTATTCTTGTAATAAATAATTAATGATTCAAATCATTAAACTAGCATTGAAATGGTTAAAATCCTGAAAACGATTGGGAGTGTTTGGTAGTTTTGAGCAAGTTTGAAGAGATTGTTGAATAAATGGCAATAATAATATTAATATTGATTTATGATAATTTAATAAAAAAAAGTGCATGTACATTTTGTCCAGAGGATGTAAAATACATTAACAGAGAATAAGAGACATGTAAGAATGAGAGACATTGGATTTCAAAAATTAAACCAAAAAGAAAAAAAATCATGCCACAAGCTGCAACACAGCCAAAATTATCACCAAAATATATTTAAAAAAATAGATAAATTTAAAAAAAAAAAAAAAAAACATTGAGAAACTATTCAAAACTGCCAGGGTAGAATGTAAGGGTTAAAAGATGATTTGGTCAGGCATGAAAAATAAAAGGAAACATCTCACCTCTCCGCTAATGTCCATCCTCTACTAATCCCTCCATGCTCTCCATGCTTCTCATCCCTCAGTGGGAGTTGAGGTTTTGTCACCATGCTGTGTTGATAAGGGTAGTCTAGCTGTGGGAGCTCAGAACATATGGTTTCAATAAAGATATAGAGTTGTTCAGTGTAGGGGGCTAGGTTTGTTGTCGATGAATACTAGAGGGATGCTGGTGTTCGAAGTATAATCAATCTATGGCATTTTAGCCACTCAAGTTATTTGTCTGTAAGTGATGCATATACAGTATCAATTCAAGATATTTGTACTTTCCATTTCCTGTAGTTATTCCACTACATCTCAGAAGCATTACATCTTTTTGTTGTCACAGGGCAAAATGCTAAAATATATGATGATCCAGGAGTTTCCCTACCGTTAGAACACAGAAGGACACCTAAGTCGAAGAAACAGAAAAGGCCTGTAACTCTGGAGAGAAAGTAACAAACCTGAGCACGTGTCACATTTCATTGTGGTTTCTAAACTGTGTAATAAAATGGGTACAAAAAGAAGACAAAATGTATAACTTTTAACCAAATAACAAACAAAAAAGTAATTACAGCTCTTAAATCATCAGTTAACCAAGGGCAAATGTTGTGATCTTATTGAATATGATACACCACCTACTGAGTAGGTGATGTATTTTCACTCTAGGGAGTGTCTTAAACATCTATAGCTAAAAAATACAACACACACGAATCCTGCTGTAAAACACATCCAAAAACATATGGCAATAAAACACTTACTCTGACTTTGCATATTTTAAGTACATTTTGCTGATTACACAATACATTTCATTAAACATAATTTTAATTTACTTAAGGTTTGGAATGCAGCTCTTGTAGTGAAGAATTTTCACGGTGTGGTAGTGGTGCTTTTACCTAATTAATGTATGTGAGTGCCTCTTCTGCCACTGGTAATCTGATAGTCTTACTATACATGGCAATGTAATTAAAAATGTAAGAGGACTGTTGTTTTAAGGTTAATACAGTTTCTGTCTTGTTGATGATGTTGCCTTGTACGTCAAACAAAAGTACAGCCCAGATTTGACTCCACAGAGCTAAAGCCACAGTGTGACATTTACTGTGAGTTTTCTTGATTGTTGAAGCATTTTCTGCTGTCACTCTCCATTGTAACCACACAGGAGATATCTGGACATGTCATGTTATCTGCCTTATCTGTAGGTGCCTGATGGTTTTGCTTTCCTCACCCTCATTGTGTTTTTTACCCCCCAAACTTCAACAATAGAAATTGAACATCGGCTTTACTAAATGGCAGCTCGTCACTCTCCTTCACCTTATCGCCTGTTTCTTTTTTTCCTACCGTCAGCACCCCCCCCCCCCCGAGTCTTTAAAGCTTCTGTCTCAGCATCTATAGCTTCTGAATCACAATGATTGCGAATGATTCACAAAAAAGAGATGGTTATCCGGCTTTGGCATCTTGGCCATTCTGCATGTCACTCATCCCCTGGCAATTACCAGCGCCAACAAACTCATCCAATGTGCTAGAGGGAAGCATGAAGGGGATTGTGGGAGGAGAAGAGGTGAGAAGGGGGTTGGGGTTTTGAAAGGAAGGATTAGAGGATTCATTTTGCTCAGTGCTATCATCTCTGATTCTTTTGCCACTTTGAGCAGAGTGGTAGCAATTTTAACAAGATAATTTCTATTCAATTACAAGTTAATGGCACTCATTTCAACCACCATAGTTCCTTGTTTGAGCTGAATTGAGTATTTCTTGGGGCCACTGGTTGGAGAGAGATGTTCTCTAGGGCAGCGTTTGCTCTTTGTTTTTAATCCAGGCAACTGGATTTTCCCTGGCATGATCTACCAAAATGAGGCTATCTATGACAGGAATACGGTCAGTGGTGTCATACCCTGTAGACATCAGGGATTTTCCTTCAAAAGCCATAAAAATGGTGGTTTGCCATTTTGAGTGCTTGTTTTTTTTATGACCAATGCTGACCCACGTCTTAATGAATCCTGTCCAATAAAGACAACAGTGTAATTTCATGGTCAGCCAGCTTTTGACCTTCCTTTTGCATTCTGAGAAGAGAAAGAGCACAGAGGGACCAGGAAGGTCTAGTCAGTGCCACAGGATAATAGGAAACATCTGGAAGTCCTGCCCTTTCTAACCTTTGCTTTGGGCCACACACAATTCAACATGTTTGTGTGCTGGTGTGGATAAATGATAGAAATGTGATGTGGTTGTGGTTCTATGCACAGTATGTAGCCACGCCCCCTGGATTTGGCCATTGTTAATTTTTCTCCATATTCACCTGCAGTTTGCAGTTAACAAAGCCCACTGATCAAACAGGATGCCGTATGTTCACACACAAACACATAATCCAAGCCATGCCCAGGAAGACAGATACAGGAAGCCACCCTCAAACTTCCTCTCCAAACTTGAGCTTGCTTGAGTCGACTTCTTTTTCTTCTTCTTTTTTTTGCACTGCTTCATCTCTCCAACCGGGAAAGACCAGCATCAAGTTTCTCTGCACAAGGAGGGGGGAGTAAAAATAGCTTCAGATTGTGACTCTCATTTTGGCCACAACGCTGGTGGTTTCAGCTCACTGCAACCTCAGCCCTGCTGAAGTCATACAAACACAGGCACACATTACATACTGGATACAGTAGAAGTGAAGAAAAACAGCCTGTGGAGTCGTAACAGCAGGTAGAACAGTTACTGAGGGTTTTTTCTGATGCTTTTTATTATCATTGGGCTTTAAACCCACTCTCGCTGCTTTTTAAGACATGAGAGACTTGACATTGAGTCTCATCATGTTGCTCTGTACAACCACATAGGTGGTAAAAGTTCACCCATTCATGACTTAAGTAGAAGCACAGATGGTAAAGCAAAAGTAGACCTACTGATTCAGCTTCTTGACTTAAGTAAAAGACATGTTCTCTCAAAATTGACATGTTCTCAGTGTAATAAGTAAAGACTATCTCTTCAACAATATTACTATCAGTTGCCCCTGTACGAATGGTAATACTGAGATTAGTGCTGGGTAATCTTTTGAATTAATATGATTAACCAAGGTTTTCCTCTCTTGAAATTTGTGAAAAATGCCTAAATCTCACAAAATTGGTATTAATCTTCTAGAGACCTTTATTGCTCAATAAAAGTGATAATGCAACATGTTTTCTCCTTTTTATCAATTGTGAATTTGTTTCTCCATTCATATAGGCCTAATGCATATATGTTTTCTTTTCAGTTCTTATAGTCAGAAAATAATCATTAAGTCATCCAAAAGTAATCCATAAGATCTAAAAAAACCTTCGACATTACATTCTTTTTGGCCCCATCACCCAGCTCTAACTAAAGTAATACATCAGTGTCAGCCACAGATCACAAAACATATTTTTTCCACAGTTGAAAGTCATCTTTCAGAGTCTTTTTATGTTGTTGTTGTTGTTTTGTCATTTCCCTCTTTTGCCATTTCCCTGCAAATGTCATGTGTGATATGAACTGATAGATAAACCAACAAATTGTGCTTTCTATGTTATTGCCCAATTCATTTTGGTTAAAATCTGTGTTAATACTTGGAAAGCACATTGTACTCTAGAAAACGTAATAATTCCCCTCAAATGCATTAAAACTGAAGTGCCCAGCCTGTTTTGAAAATGTAAAGAGTATAAAGTATAGATATTTGTGTTAAAGTGTAGGGAGTAAAAGTCTAAAGTTGTGGAAAAAAATGCTGTAGTACAGTAACTTTGAGACTCTATCATAGTCCAGTAATACATAGCTAAACTTGGGGAGTACTTTGTTACGTCCCATATAATAAGAGAATAATGAAGGAAGCTCTTCATCTTGGATTCAATGAAGACATATGGTGTTTTAGTGACACATAAAAAAAGAGAACAAAAGATAGAAGACTAAACTTGTACGTCTCCATTCTAGGACTGCACAATTAATCAATTTTAAATCATAATCGGATTATTTAATTAGGATGATGTTTAAAAAAGGGTAACCGTCAAATTGAATTTCATCTCTCATGTCTCTGGCTCGCGCACCTCCTCCTAACTGTGAAAGCGGTCTCCACAGTCTTTGGTCTCCACACACCAGTACAAAAACGGTGTTTGGTAAGGAGAGTGAGAAGTTCGTGGCTAAAAATATGAGTAAGACGGTTGAGTGGAATTCATACGGCTTCGAAGTTTCTGATGAAGATCAAACCATTCCTCGTTGCAAACTCATCCTGAAGGCAGTATCAGTCAAAGACAGCAGCA
>JAPTGW010000026.1:28385578-28396993 GCA_029814545.1 Apogonichthyoides opercularis
ATCTACAGTACTGCAGATGTTGTAGTTCATATTGTATATGCTCTTGTTTGTTTGTTTGTTTTGACAGTTTTTATAATTTCTCTACACCACACATTTTTCATTGATCATTATTTCTGTGAGTGTACATTGTCATGCATTTTTCAACTCCAAGACATAAAGCACTATCTTTTCACAGAGTCAGTGTGTAAGACTCTTATTATTACTGATTGAAGGTGTTGCTGAGCATCTGTCAGTCACTCTCTAGAAATTGGTACCTTGCGGTGCAGTTCCTCTGCCGGACTGACCTGAAATTGTGGAAATTGTTGCATTAAAGAGCATTAACAAGCCAGACTTTAACTTAATCTCTCTGCTTTTTTTTTTTTTTAGTCATGTGTGTTGATAAGCCATTTCTTCAAGGCATAAGACTGCAGCAGGAATTTTAAGAATTCTAGTTAACAAGTCTAAACTACTGTAACACCCGGAGGCACAATGTAAAAAAAACAAACAAACCCAAAGATCTTCTACTAGAGCTGTTTGTGAATTCCTGTAACTGTGAGATAACGGGAGATATTAACACAGAAAAGGGATGCCTCAGAAATGATGTTGGAGATGTTTAAACATCTTGAATGTTTAAAGTGTACTTTTAGAGTTTTGTGTTTTTGAATGTTGCTCTTTCTCATTGTGTATTTTGGAATTAGTGGAATTTGAAATGGTTTCTACCGTTTTAGAATCATTCATCAGAAATCAATGCCATTAATCCAGCATTAATTACTGATTTCTTTCTTCAGACTGTAGAGGCTGTTTCGATGCACTTCAGGGACATTCTGACTATTATGACAGCAGAATCCACCAGAGATAAGCTACAGACTATGTGTATGGGAAGAGCTCTGTGGAGTGCTTTTTAGCAGGCAGACATAAAATACAATGACCTTGGTGACCTGGCCTAAATTATAACAGCATAAGCAACATGAGAGCTCTAATCTTGCTTTGGGATCATGGCTTGTACAAGTCCTTCTTCAGGTTGGATACTGGTTGCACTTAAGTGTGCAGGTTTTGGAGCCGAGATGGGTTCACGGATAGAAGGATGCTTGCTGAATGTTTTCTCAAAAACCTTGAACATTTAAAGTTAAAATGATTAAATCAGAGAACTGCTGTTCACAAGAGCAAATACAGGAAAAAAAAAATCTGAGTATAAACAAGATTTTTCTGCTGTGTGTGGAATAACTCATGGTGTACTTTGGATGCTGTTTCTGGACATTAGCTACTTTCAATCTCCCGATATAGACACCCTGAGGTATTACTGGTGACCTCCCCTGAGCACTTCTTATTTGGTTTCACACTAAGCCAGTGAGCTAAACATGTTTGTTGGCCTTGTCAAGTACAACCAGATGTGTGGCGTAGTTCAGAGGTCAAAGGTACTGTGAGAAAGGTGTCGTCTTCTTCACATCTTGGTAAATATGACAAAAATAGCAAAGGTTGCCAATTTAAGTATACAATTTTTAAAATTAAGATTCCCATTTTGAAAATGGCAGACAGCATTTTATGAAAAAGCAAATTATAAAACATATTAACACTTGTAAATGCACATAATTTCTCCTGCGAGGCATCACTCAGTCAAAACAATGGTAAAAGGTTACCATGTACCATGTCGGTTACCATGCACTGTAGATCCATTATTAGCATTTATAGACTGCATACCCTTGTAACATCAATCGCACTAAAAGGTAACTGAATAAAATATGTTATTTATATGTGCTAGTTGAGTCTAGCGAAATGACCACAAGTAAGTTTCAGTGTAAATGTTAAGATAGTCAGCATCATCGATAGGTGACCACATGAAGCAGACTGTTGCAATGAATAAATCACATCTTCCTCTGATTTTGATCTCACTGGAAACACTTGATATAATTTAGCACAAGTCAACTGAATATTTATCACTGGCCTGATTGTTGATTTCAATGCTGAAATGATATATACTGTTGGTATTAATGTTATAACATTTATATAACATAATAAGTTATTGTGCTTATTATTGCAAATTTTGCAATGCGACAACTCAATGAAATAGTGTACACTATTGTTACACCTATAACTTACCACTCTAGAAGACACATTGCAAGCTTCAAACTTCATATTCTCCAGTGGTGCAAAGCAGTGTGCAAAACAGTGTTAACTTCATTTTCACTCTGTTCATGAATGCAGTGTCTTGCAGAGAGCAAGTGGTGTTTGTGGTGATAATGGTCATTTGGCAAAAGCGTCAGCCAGCATTGCACTTAGTGTTGCACTTATGTTTCCTTGCAGAGACTACTTGTCTGTAGACATGATTGACAATGGGTTTAGAATATGCCTCTGGGCGCTGCTACATCTCTCATGTTGGACTGAAAGCAGACTGGATTCTCCTATGCCTCACTAGACCTCTTGAGTTACAATGTGGGATATTGAGTTTGAGTGAGCAAAGATGATGTTATGTTATTTTAGTTTTTTGTCTTGGACTAAAGATATTACAAATTCCAACCTTGAATTAACAACTGCAGTTCCCCATTCCACACACCTTTTAGACTTTGGAATTACCTGGGTACTACATGACTATTTCTGTCACAGTTTCTGCAACAATATGAATATCTTGACGCTGCCTGGAAATGTGTCCCCATTAAAAAGTATTATAACCTGTCTTTGATTACTTGCACTTTTTTTTCCCCCCAACCATGGTCATTTGGAACAACACTAAACAATTTTGCCATCTGATGCCCAGCTTTGTTAGCACGTGGTCTTCTCAAACATATCGTGGCTCTCAGGAATATGAGATACGCACATAACACAATCAACACATTGCTGTAAACTCTCCATGGTTCATGTTTTGTGGTGCAGAAGATGTCTCAGTCAGTGATGTTATTACAAGGATTTCGTGTGTTACTTTCAAGCAGACTGATTAAAATTATTTCTTACTCCATCCATGTTTAGACATAGCTGTTTATGCTATTTAACTCCCTGTTTACTCTGCTCAATATGTCACTAAAAGAGTTTTAAAGTGTTTGTGACAGTTGCTGACACATTATTGGGCCTGGATACTAAAGGGGTTTTCGTTTTGGCATTTGTTCAATGTGATGACATGTTTGCCAACTAATGTGGCATATTAAAGGCTTGAGTCATACATGTATGAGCTATTACTGGGATGACTTTGTTCGCACATGCTGACAGGAAACATTTTTCGGAAATGGCACAACGATTTGGCAGGGCAGACAACCCCCCAGTCTTTGAGGATTTGGCTTCCAGCTACAATTTTTGTCAGTGATTGTGCTTTTTGTTTGATCATGGATTTTACCAGTACTGTTTTACTGTCATCTCTAGCAACAAACACAAGGAATCAATTTCACAATGCATGTTTATCTGTCTGTTATACTTTTGTTTGGATTAACATGGAGTTAAAATGATGCTTTCAGAATCACTTTGAGAAAGATGGAAGCACAAGTGGTAGTCAGATTGGAAGCTGCCGAAAAGAGAAGTTTTAAAGAAGTGTAGGTCAGTTGCATTAGAATGTTTGGACAGAAATAGAGACTTTTTGAAAAGACTCTGCTGTGCTGTCCTGTCCAGTCATTCAATACTCCAACCAATGGGTGTTTTCTATAATCTTCTGCTTGGTAAAACTTAATGACCATTATTGTGCTGTAAGGAATTGTTTGTTTCTTTGCCACTATTATCTTTGTCTGCACCCTTGGCACTGTTTATGTCTGTCCTGCTGAATGCCAGGTGTGGCAGAGTGAACTCTGCACCAATGTTATGTCTGCAAAATAAAATACATGATTTTGTTCTAAACCACAGTTTCCTTACAATATCCTGCTCATGTACCACTAATGTTCAATACTGGCTTTAGAAATGACTAAAATCTTTAATCTCTTTTAATGTAATCGTAACAGATATGAGGGTGTATTGACAACAGATTATAAAATTCTGAAATTACTGCAAATTAACCAAAAAAAAAAGTCTCACCCTTTGTTTCAAAATATGGAAAATATGGAATGGTCAGGAGATCTTCAACTGGATTATCTTCATAATCAGCTGCTACATGTGTTTTTTTCCCTGCTGTTGGAAGCCTCACGGGTTTATGATGGCTCACTCAACACCGTACTTACCATACTCTTTATCCAGTCTGTGATTGTGACGTCTGTCTGCACCTACAAACACACATCCAAATGTCCAGATGGTCTATGCAATCTGGTCCATGATGCTATCTCCAGATCCCCACATGTCAACCCTCAACAGGAAGACCCTTACAAAAAGGACTTGCTGACAAACTTGTGCCAGAGTATCAGTGCTGGTAAAGAGATGAATTAAGAGGCTTAGATGAAATATTCCAGCAGCAGAGGCATGGACATGAAAACAATTGAGGTCAAAACTTTTAACAGGTTGACTGATGTACAGTTTAGTATAGAAGGCTTATATTATCTTTTAGTGGACTGAAAGTTTTGTCCGTTTCTGTTTTCATACTGGTTGTAGGTTACTGTGAATGCTGGATGTTTCCCTGTATTTTCTTTCATAGATCTGTGTTACAAGTGACAGGTCCAAGAGAGTTTCTATCACTGTGACAGACTTTACCTAACAAGCAGACAGAGTAGACATTGTAAAAAGGCTACATGTGAGGCATCTTATGCTTGTATGTTACATGTGAGATTTGATGTTTTATGGTCTGAAAAGGCATGTGAAGTCAGATCCAGCCTCAGACGTTTGCACAAGTGTCACTTAAATGTTCACATGTTAACATAGTGCATTCATAAATACAGCAGAACTGATGCTGTGAGGAATAGAGTGGTATGGTGACGGGGACACAACCTTCTATCACAGTGAATTTCATATGATAATAACACTATATTTCACTATACTGTAATTGTTTTGTAAATCCATAATCATAGTGCACTGTAGGGCTGGGTGATACATCCAAAAACTGGAATGTTTCAAGACTTTATTTGACTTATGACTTTAATTTTCTGTTTAAACATAATTAAAAATAGTTTTCTTTATCAACACTGTACCTGGTGTATGTATAGTAGCAACATCCTAAGAGAGGCAGCGCGGTGTGTTGAATATCACCACTGCAGTGTTGGAGGTAGGAAATAATAATTAGAGCACCTGTGATGTGTACGCCATCTAGCAAACAGATCAATGTGATGGGTTCTTGCAATTTCTTGCCTCTAGATGATTTTTCAGCATCAGATGTTTCTTTGTCATTTGCTATTTAAAAAGTGGTTGTTTTGTTGACATTATTTTTTTTATTTGTAAAGCAAACATCCTATGTGCCTTTTGCCATGTGAGTGTTTCCTCATATGTGCGCACAAAAAGATGGCTTTACGTGTCACATTTATGACAACTCATGACTTTTGCTGTGTTTCCACTATGTGGTACTGGCTCGACTCGGCCTTTTTGCGTGTTCATTGCAAAAAAGGACCTGGAATCTGGTGCTAGTTTTTGGTATTGCCTCTGCTGAGGTTCCAAAATGGGGGAACCGAAACCAAAACATGATGTGTGAACACTGCACACTGCTGATTGGCTGAGTTGTCTTTGCCTCATTGTGGTATCAATGTGCGACCCACTATTTTTAAAAAACTAGATTCAGAGGGTTACAGTAAATATACCGGTTGGTTAATCAGTCCGCAAAACAATATGATGGCAGGCCGCAAAATTACACCGTGGTCGGTCGAGGAGGTTCAGACATTTCTGTCCTTAGTAGCCGATAAAAAATTCAACGTGAGCTTGATGGGGCAACACGCAACAAATGAGTTTATCAGCAACTCTCTGAGCAGATGTCTCTTTGTTTTTACTGCCAGCTGTGTCGCGTTGTTGATGACATCACAGAAGTTACGCACCACGTCACTATGACGACCAGGCACTCTACGTTGGTAGTATCCTGTAATGGAAACGGCCTCCAGGAATAGTAGCTGGTACCTGAGTCGAGTCGAGCCAAGTCGAGTCCAACTGGTTCCATGTAGTGGAAACGCAGCATTTGTCACAGTGGTTCAAATATTATTTACAAACCATTAGAGTATCATACCTATACATACATACATACATACATACATACATACATACATACATACATACATACATACTGCTCAGTTCTGTTGAGGAAGCCTGTGGACATGTTGTCTGTCCACTGTGATGAAGACAGTGTCTCTTCCCTGTGTAGGGTTTCATTTGAGCCCATGTGAGCCACTCAAAGAGCTCAGAAGTTTAAAGGCCTCCAAAGCGGAAGTGAGTGAGAGGAGGAAAAAACATGGACAAGACTCAAAGAAGACTTTGTGTTTTGGTGATTGGCTTTGCCAAAAAGGGTTTCTCTTGGAAGACAGAGGGGAGGGACTGGTTTGAGGGTAAAAGGGGGAGCTAAGGGAGTTTTTGACGGTAGAGAGATGTGAATTACAGCTTCAGAGAGAAAGAAGTCTGGTAAGGTTTGCTGGGGTCCCTCATTGTGGCAACGCCACAGGCCATTCTCTTGCTGTGCGGCACTCGGGCCACAAAGAGGGGATTTCTTCATTTATTTATTCAATTTCATGCCATGTCGACCCCAAAACAGCCTCAGTTCCCTCTCTAAAACTGCCCGGTCCTTCTTTGTGGCTGGCCGCCTCTATCCTCGCCATAAAAAGAGAGATCCTTAATGGTCGCATTGTTTTTCACTTGTTGTTTTCTTTTGGATGAGATGCAGTAGAGAGTTTGGGGGCTGCTGACCTGAGAACTTGTTTAGAAAAAGTCCTGGATTTGCGGATCTGTGGATTCTGTTTAAGGGTTGTTTCAGTAGGTGTGGGAACCGAAGCAAATTGAAAAGAGTTCTCAGGGCCCTCTGGAAAAAAAAAACCCTCACAAGGGTTAGAACTGGTCTTGATATACGGGGTCTCTTGTGAGATATCCCAGCCTGTAATGAATTAAGTGAGATGGCTCAGCCTTGTCGCTGAATGCTGATGCAGCTGTAGTTGCCAGAGAAACAGTGTATCTGAGATTATTCATATAAAGCTATTATGTAAATTTGAACTTGGGCTTTTAGCCAGCAGGAAGTATATCAATATGACACATTGGTGACATATGTGACAATAGTTTCCTTTGTTTCAGGTCCTTAAAAGTAGGCTCATCTAAAATGACAATAAAACATGACTTAAGAGATGTTAAATGAAAGGTTTTTGTGGTAAGCTTATGATATGAATAAATTCCAACACACACACTGATATACTGAATACAAGTCTTGAACTAACATGTGAAAGATGCCAAGTTTACTTAAAAAAAAAAATTAAAAAAAAATGTGCAAACAAAATAAATAAATAAAAGCACCTGTTAATTGTGTAGTTTTAATCCACTTAATATAAACATCTCCACCAGAACCTTCAAAATGTCAGACAATTCGCCATGAGATCACGTTTCATAAACCTTAATATTTACTTAAATCCCTTTTTAATATGGCTAACCTTTACAGAATTTAAGAACGTTACCATACATTGAGCTCCTCAGCTCATTCCTCTGTGACTCTTATGATGTCATCCATCACCAAGGCAACAGCAGCACCAACCAGTGCCGTCCTTATACACCCGACTGTCAAACTGGCTCATGTTGCATCATGGGAGAAAGTCAGACATACTATTAGGACTTTTCCATATTTCTACATAAATGCTTTTTCTTTTGCTTATTATGGATGATTCTCCTACAAAGGAGTGTTAGGGCCAAACTCAGGATAAATAAACATCTGATATTTCAGTAGCAGTAGTCGAACCCGTTTGCATTTGGCAATGTTTTGTTAGCTAAGCCAACAGGCTTACTGTTTCATTATGCAGGGTTCCAACACAAGTATGGGAAAAGTATGGAATTAGATTTTTATAAATTTCCAGGTATGGAAAATGGAAACAAATGTATGGAAAATATTGATGTTTCCAAGACTGTTACCACTGTTCTATATTCTAAAACATAAAATTATGAATATCTGGAAAAAAAAAAGAAATGGATTGATCTTTTTTTTTTTTTTAAAGGCACTTGCTAGTGCAGCAAAAATGTTTGTGTGCGAGCACATACAGTAGGCTATGCTTCCCAGAAAACGTTTGGGCAGATTGGCAAGTTGAATGCCCAGCCTTCTGCTCTCATCCTCCTCCAACCCCTTTTAAGGCCCGCCCAGGTGTTGTCAAGTTTCACTGCTGCTTCAACGGACAGGTGATGTCCACACAATGTTCACCAACGAGCTATTCAACATGTCTTGTATGATCGTTGGCAGAACTTATAATGGGTAGATGTAAATTCTCTGACGACTGACTCATAAATCACAAATATAAAGTGATTGGCTGGTTGGAATTTTTTTACCAAGACATCTGGAAATTAGGGTCTGGAAAAAACAGTATGGAATTTTGAAATTTCAAATGTGCATGAATCCTGATTATGTGATTTAATGCCATGTGATTTCTAAATGGCTCTGCCATACAGATAAAAGTTGTCCCTTTTGTCAGTTAAGTTTGTCATGTTTTTCACTCCATTCCTCAGTGAGGCCCTAGCACGCCACTTTACTGTATTAAGAAATAAGTAACATTATGCTACTCTGGTATTAACATTATAGTGGGGTCTTATTAAGTTTGTGAGCCCTATGGTAGCATATTAAAATGTAATGGACTTTAATTTACTGCAAGTGAAGCTTGATTTAGTTGTCTTCGCTGCAGGTAGAAGTCTGTGCGTAGAGACAGACGAGGCAGACGTGAGGGCAGCAGGCCTCTTACTCACCGTCCAGTGGAGCGGACAGTAAATCCACAGCAGCATATGGTCCATCTGTATGTTCACACCTCACTGTCTGGCCCTTCTTCGCTCTGATAAACCTCAGTAGTTAGCAACAACCCCACCAACCCCCATCTTAGCCTTTTGGCTAGTGGTCATGTGAGATGATGCCAGGTGCCTCACATGAGGAGAGGCCAGTTATTGATGTCTGAGAGGGCAGGTGACCATGGATCCAAACTGGCACTAAACAGGTGTTTTCCAACCTGCCGCGAACCACAAGGATTTAATTTTTAAGGGAAACATTTTCTGCTGCATTTTTCTTCTGCTGTCCATACTAGGGCTGCAACTAATGGCTATTTCAATTGTCAACTAATTATTGACTACTGTAATGACTAGTCAATTAGATGAAGAACTGCAAAAAAACCTACTAAATACATTGTCTTTCCTTTAAGAAGAACATTGGATGCACAACTATTAGAATACACAATGTTTGTTATTCAGTATTCAACAAATATCGGAACCAACAATAAATATAGTTTTAAATGTAGCGATTAAATAAATGTAGCAAACAAGTATAGCAATAAAAATGCTTTTTTTTTCCACGCAAAAGTGAATTTTGTGCATAGTACAGTGCCTAACAAAGTTTGATAAACAAACAGCTAAATACTCAAGGGTTGCAAACAAAAATAATATTAACATTTTTCCTTAATGCTACGTATGACTTTCGTCACCAATTTTTCATCTAATCTGTAAAACCCAAGTCATAGCCTAAATATCACAAATCCATAAGTCTTTCCATGATTACGCATCTGAATCTCTTGAATTTCCAGAAATTTGGCGTGAAGTGCATTGTGAGAATGGGAATTCCACGTAGCTGCAGTATAGCCACAGCAGCAACAAACACAGAAATGGCTTCATTGCTTCTTGCTGTATGGAATTCTGAAAAGGCCAGAGTGACAGTTAGGTTTCAGTTTGGTATGTAAACAAAGGACTGCTTGTGATGGAGTCAACTTCAAAGTTGTTCACCATAAGGGAAGGGATTCAGGAGTGTAATCGCGTGATACTTAGGCTATGACGTTTACAGATTTGATGAAAAATTGGTGACGAAAGTCATACGCAGCTTTAAACATAAGTTCATGACATCACTAACGACCTTGTGAAGATGTCAATTAATTTTGCCATGAACTATTTGTCAGCTCAACGATTAATCGTAAGTTGCAGCCCTAGTCCATACTGAAAGATAGTCTAATATTGTCATTTTTTAAAATTTATTTTGAATTTCATCATATACATCATACTCATCATATCTTGTTACAGTGTTAGTCTGGAGACTTCAGTGTGATCAGTTTGCCAGCTAGCAAAAAGCTGTGTGGTTTTTACTTGGACAACTAACTTGAGTACTGTCCATCAAACATGTCATATACTTCCTTGTCACAAAGCGCACTTCCTGTCCAGAAACGATATCTGCTGCCTTTGTGTTGAGAAGCGGTCCTTTTTTTTTGCAGACTGTTTGATTTCTGAACCCAAAGCTGCTGAGTTAAACCTCTGCCTATCTGCTTTAAAAAAAATCTTGTCAATGACTTTGCTGCCGAAAACTGGTGGCTTTTGTTTAGTAAGTTTGCTGTGTTTTCACTTCCTGTTTGCATGCCACACACACAAACTAAGACAAACATGAGTACTTCTTCTTTACAGTTTAAAAAAAAAAAAAAAAACAGCTTTTCTTCACTTGTTTCTTGCACATAAACTCGTGCAATAAAGTTGACAGTGACTCAGCTTGGTGGGATCCCCCGCACCCGGTTTGACCTGGTCACATGTCTATTCAGCATGTGGCACATTTGACAGCTTTTGTGTAAACTTGTGTAAGACTTTATTTCACACTTGGTCCACTTCAGATAGACCATCAGTCAATTGGTTGGAGGACTACTGTGGCTTTGTTGTTGCGTTCTTGGCACAAATCATTCATAACTATGGACGGATTTTACAAAACCGTGACAAATCTGCACGTCATTTCTGTAAATGTTGTAACTTTCAACAAACCAGAGTTTCGTACTTCTTGTGCTCTTCTTCTTTCATGTTTAGTGCAGGCTTTAGAGTTCTTTAACTTAGTAAGCACACTTCAGTTTTCAGTAAATTGATTGAACTCTTTGGCAAAATGGTCTCAGGTCCAGAGCAAAACTCCTACCATCTGGTGGTAGAACTGGTTTAAATGGAATTGTGAAAATGCTCCACAGAGCTCACATACTTACTGTATTCCTTGTACAGTTTGTGGATTGCCTGAATGCACCCCCCCATACAGATGCTGAACTGCTTACAATAATATGCTCACTGAAACATTTTTAGCTGGACTTCTGTAGTGAACCAGGATGGAATTAGGACCAAAGTGCTGCTCAACACAAAATACTTCAGACAGTAACTATAAGAAAAGATAATTTATTAAAATGAGAACAAAGGTAGACAAGAGTATACAAACAATACTCATAAAAATACAAAACAAAGCGTCGCCGAACCGGGAGCTGAAGATCCAAAAACTCTACGAAGAGAGTACAACCAAGGACATCTCCAAAACAGGGGAGAAGAAAAAACACGAACGGGAAAAAGCCAGATCTGAAAAAGGAAGTAGACGAGAGAGTTAATAATCTAACAAACAGAAAACGTGTGGTGATAAAACACACACGGAAAAACTACCGGAGTAAAGAACACTAAACTAGCGGG
>JAPTGW010000026.1:29307004-29319370 GCA_029814545.1 Apogonichthyoides opercularis
CTTCAGCTGGATGACTGAGTGCGCTGACACCGGGACCACTACCTGCTGCCTGGGGATTAAGCATGTTATGAATACGGGGAGCCTAATTTGTTGTTTTGGCTGCAAGTGAATGTTAGATCTGAATGTTGGAAGAGAAGCTGCAGCATAAATCCTAGTGCCCAGAACACCAGGAGCGCCTCTGGACTAAAACACCCCAGTGAGGAAAGGAAGTGGCTGACTGGAGAAGCATATAAAACAGAGGCAAGAACCCAGACAAGTAAAGAAAATACAGGACTTTTCTGGAAGGAAAAAAAGGGGATACTAAATTAATCTAAGGCTTACAAGGACCAGGAGGCAATGAGAGCCCTTTGCTCTCATTACTTGGTTGGGATTCTCTGTCAGGGTGCTGACACGAAGGAAGAAAGCCCAACAAATCTCTGCCTCAAGCTTCTTGGTTGATTTCTGATCACATACAAGCTGTTCTCCTTTTCCTTTCGTGAGTTTAATCTCTTCGAGCGTCTCTGTGTTTTGCTGCTTATTCGCGGCTGCTTGGGAGAGAGTAGCGGCTCTGTGCTGACAGGTCGAGTGGGGATTGTGAGTGTTCTCTTCTCCAACTTTTCTCCCTTTCTCCACCACTACTTCTGACCTGCTTTCGGTCCCAGCGCACTGACAGGGTGGGAGGCTCGGTACCCCCTCGATGAGGTTGGTTGGAGATAAAGGTTATTGAACCTTGGAGGAGTGGCAGGCACACAGTAGACAAGGGGAGGAATAAGCAAACTACGCTCATGATCCAGGGGGAGCATATGTTTTAACACGAAGGAGCCAGCTGCTTTCCAGCCATCCTGCTTATCATGCTACGGCAGACACAAGTTGCTCCAGTCACGGTGTCAGGTTTGGATGGATCTTATGTGCCTTGGTCATATATCTCATCACTGTGACAGAATCTAAAGGAGCTAGTGGAGTGGATACAAAGAGCCAGTTGGGGAAATGAATGCACAGCAGATCAGCTAACCTTGTTGCCCCATCAGGCAACATCCACAAAGCAGCTAAAAAAGATGCTCGGCTGTCACCGCTTTGGAAAATACTTGTAACACATTGTTGTTTGGTTTTTGACAACAAAAAGAGGGGGAGTGCTGAAGGAGCTGGTATCCCCTAACCCCCACTGTGACCGTCTAATTACCCATCAGGGTCACTGGAAAAAAAAGTGGAGAATTCCTTTTGCGGATTTATTGTCAGCTCACTGTGGAAGTTTTCTTGCTGGATATGTGACGTTGTCTGAAACAATTACATCATTATTCATGAATTACTTGCTTTTGTACCTTGCACACATGTACATATCAAAAGCGCACTAGCACACATTAACAAATACATCATAACCACTCACTTAAATCTGCACACATGTTCCCACTGGAGGGATAAAGCAATTCACACACATACTCACACATTGAAAGTCCATTAGTTTGTCTTTTTCCCAGTGGACGCAGCAGAATGGAAGTAGCGTGGACAGGTGGGGGGCTGTAGGAGTCCAACATCTCTGTCCCCATGTCAGTTCTTTTCCCCCAAATGGATATTATTATCTCAAAAAATGTGTTGCCTGGAAACCACTGAAAGCTTTCTGCTGCGATTTTCTGACAGAAACAGTCGCCAGGTCCCTGCCACGGTTCACAGCTGGAACTGCAGCTGAAACACTGACCATCTCTCTTGCTTTTTAGTTTTTCTTCATTTTCATCTTCTGTCCCTACTCTGCCGCCATCATTTTTTCCAACGGGTCTCTGGGTACCCCTCGTCGCCCTCCTCGTCCCGTCATCTCCTCCGGCCTGGAGGGGAGGGGGTCATTGGAGTGGAGCATGAGTGGGTGCCACTATCCCTCGCCGCCGCCACAGGAGCGGGAACGAAGATACCAGCACAAAGTGTCTCTGGTGGTGCGCTACTTTATGATTCCCTGCAACATCTGCCTGATCCTGTTGGCCACCTCTACACTGGGCTTTGCTGTGCTCCTATTCCTCAACAACTGTACGTTGGTTCAACACAAACACACAACTTCACTGCAGTTTTAAGTTCTGTTTTAGTACATTTTCAAAAACACATGACCCCTGTGTACCCATTTTTAGAGGTCTTTGTTAGGCAACAGAATACTTGCAAAAAGCACATAGATTTTGCATTCAGAGTTGCTAAAAGCTTTCCCCCAAAACCAAGCCCATCTGACCTGTCATAACAGCCCTATCCACACCTGGAGTCCAGACACCAGGGCAGCTGGAGTCGAGACACCAGGACAGCTAAAGGCATAGTCGTTTTTCCTGTCACTTTGCCCTTGATACTGTGTCAGCAGGGCTCACAAACTGCTTCATATCTCATTCTCCAAAGCCTTGGCATTTACTTTGAACTCAGGGATGAAGTATTAAATGGCGATTAAATGCCTTCTGAGGAGAAAAAAGTGTCTTTTAGCCCAGGAAGCTCCAACTCCTCTTGTCCCATTTTTTTTGCTGATCAACTATTATCATGCTCTACAAGACAGTGGCTCATTTAGAGGTGGAGATTTGTCTTTCTTGGCAATTTTAGTTTTTGGAGCAGTTTTGCATGGAAAGGAGGAAGGAAAAACTCACTTTAGTTTGTCTTCACCTACCTCAGTCCCAGACCAAATGAGCTAGGGGTGGGTTATATATTTCCAATACTGATGCCAAGGCTGTACGAGGGTTATTTACTAAAACACTACTTTTTAATATCTTGGTTTGAGGATTATAAATATGCCAAACTTTTCAGTCTTTACTATTTTACAAGATTTGTGCCTGAATATCAAAATCCTGAATATGACCAGCATTTGAACTTTAAAATCTGACAGCGCTTGTTTCTTCAGATTCATTTCGTTCTACTCACAGAAGTACAATGTCATCATCTCCAGGTGGTCCCTCTTCCTGCCTGTATTAACACCTTTTTATTCATTTTCACTCTCTCTCTTGCACAGACTTATACAAGTCTATTTCAGAGTGCTGTGCCAGTTCAGACTGTGTTAAAGGTGAAATTCCTCCGTAGCTCTCCAAAGTGGGCAATTATTATTGTAGAACTTGAGCAACATAATCACAAGCAGATCTGAATAAACAACAATTTAAGTGAAAGGAGTGCAGTATTAAGGTTTTTATGTAACTATATTTTTTCTTACATTCAGTAATATTGTGTGTAACATTTTTGTAGATATGGTAGTATCACATTAAGTAAATTTGTAAAAACAACAATTTCAGACATTCTCGTGCTAATTTGAGGTGCTTTTTGTGTTCTTTGAAATTGAGTTAATGTGCTTAATCCACGCACACCCTCTGCCTCTAGCCTACATTGTTTGTCACAGTGTAAAGTAGCCTGTGCCGCCACCTTCTGATGACATAATGCAGTCTAGTTAATATTCCAAAACCACTGACAAAAAACACTTTATTCACATTTTCTTTTTTTTCCTTTTTTGTCTGGCAGTCAAATAGAAACACAGCTTTTGTATGTTGATCTTCCAAGGATGCAGTAGCATGAGATGAACCTATTTTTGTTTCACTTTTCTAGCTTTCTATCATCGTCAGTCAGTTCCTTCATCTAATTGGGGCTTGTGGGTGACACAAGGTGTGCGGGTTGGATAGTTCATTTGTAACCACGTTGTGTTACTGAATCAATTTCAGCCAGACAGATTCCATTAGATTTAATACAAACTCAGTTAAAGCGGACCAATCTTCACCTCTCAGTTGACCGAGTGAAAAGAAATCAGTTCTGCAGAAATTGATGAAGTGAAAGGGGCTCTATTATGCTGCCAAGAGCCCTCACCATGTGGCCACAAGGACAGCTGGATGGGATAGTAATAGTTCTGCGAGGGGTGACGTGAGCGAAAGAGTGTGTGGTGGGAGGAGGGGTGTTAGAGCAGCACTCAACCATAGATTTGCAAATTCTGTTTGTGACCATATGGGGCGAAGCATATCCTTACACACATACTTGCTTAGATTGCACCCCGCTACAACCCACTCAAAATGTTTTGACTGCCAACATATCCCACACACACACACACACACACCCACACACACACACACACACACACACAGATGCACAATCACTTTATCATTCTGCACAACTATACATCACTCACTGAAGGCAAGACTGACACACATACACGTACACTTTGTACACACACACCTATTCCTGCACATGGCTAAATGTCACAGTCAGACACATATTGATTTGCTGAAGATATAGGGTGAATGATGGCCATGTTGTCACAGTCACACTGGCACAGGAGCACACACAAACCTTGCTAAGTGCAAAGGGAGATGGGAAGGCTGATATGTTTATGGAAAGACCTTATCTTGTCCTTTCGTTATGGAAATGTGAAGAAATCATTTAGCTCTGCTTGGCATCTCAGTCTGCTTTGTACGCTGCCTCTGTCAGGCTCTTTCTGTTCCGCCTTGTGTGACAATACATCGGTGTGTGTTTTGTTTGTGTGTCTACAGATGTGCTTACCAACAGCAGACAGGAACCTGTAGTGGTTTCTGTGGGTGTCTGCTTGTGTGGGCCCTACATTCTAACTTCAGAACTTTTGGATCTTCTTTATGCCAATTTCTGTTTGGTTTCCCAACATTTATATGTTCTCTTGAAATCCCCCCCAGATAGAAATCAGTTACCGTCATGACTGACTGGGAAACAGCTACAGCAGACACTTCATTATTCACCTCTAGCACCAGCCTCGAATCTCCTCTCCCCTCTCCTCATTTTTTCTCTGTCACTCTTACTCCTCCTCCCCCAAAAGCCCGGCTGTTGACAAGCAATTTTAAGTGAGCCTAAATTTAAAACTCAGCTGTGTCTCGGGATGCCGCTGGGTATCGCAAAAGTCCTGAGAAAAGGCTTCGGCGCACTGGTTGACGGGGCCTCGGAAAAATGTGTTATCACTGTAATTGATGTGATGTGTTTTATCTTCCTCATTATCCCTCACAGTACAGAGACATCGCCGAGATGGCTGTGTGGCTGCACATCTTTTCTGGATGTGTGTTGGTGCATTGTTTGTTTGGTGCAGCAGCTCTGACAACTCACCAGGGCTCTACTTAGTGAGTCAGACAGCCAAGTTGACTGCCAGAGTGCAGATGGCAGTTTACTGAGTTGCGTTCGGTACTCCAATACTCTGTTATACTGTGACCAGTGTAGCAGGATGGACTTCATTTCAAACACTATTTTTAGAAGGTTAGTCTTTTGGTGGAGTTTTAAGGTGGAATTTACACATACTGTAGTTTTAGATGGATATTTTCCCTAGGATATTTGTTATTAAACATACTAGTCATGTTTCCATAAATGTATGTTATGTGTGCATTCAAACGCACACAAAGCTACCTCACTTGGGGCACTACATTGTACTACAATATGTACATTGCAAGGTGTCTGTACATGTCTAGCATTTTCCACAGCTGCAGTGTTGAAACTACTTTGAAACCATGACTTTGCAAACTACTTTACCTTTGAAGAAAAAAGTATATAAAACTTCAACCAGGGCAAATGCAGGTGAACGAACGCACTTTATTCTTTGTTCATACCTATTTCTAAGTTACTCAGTTGACATTGTGTATGTGAAATTATAACAAAATATAATACAAATCACCCTTTCCTTTTCCATCTGCAGTATGCAATGAGAGTTTGCATAAGTTAATTTGTGTTTATGGTCCAAAATTGTTTGGAGTTTCACTAGTTAACCACACACACATGCACACAATAATTGTTGAACTATTTAAATGACTATTACCAGTAAACTAGTGCAGATTTCCCCTGGCACTTATTAGTGAATACTGAATAACGAACCCTTGGTATTTTGTAACTAAAGTCTTTCCTTCCCATTGCTTTTTGTAGTAATTGTAAAATCTTCAGTTAAAATTTACCAAGTGTTAAATACTTTTTTGTTTAGTGCTGAACTGCTCCCTGCTCTAGAACTACAAGAAAATGTATTCAATTTTGGTAATGATTTTGAGTCTTAAATGTAGGGGTTAGCTGTTATTCTGTTTTTGTCCCAGTTTTGTGACTGTTAAGGCAATTAAACAGCAAGAAGTTGAATTTCATGTCAAGTTCTGTTTAAAATGTAGGGCATTCTGAACTTTTTCCTCTCATATTTTACCAATTAAACAAACCTTCATGTTCCTCATGACTGAAAAGAACCACTATTTTAGTGCTTTATTCCTATTACCTGGCATTTAAAGAAACCCACAGCACTTTCTCCACCTTCATCTGACCAATACATCCTCATATTGCTGGAACAAGGTGTCAAAACTTTGCAGGAGTCTGGTTTCATAAGACGTGTCCCCCGAGTCTTCCTCCGTGCTCGGTCAACTGACACTGCAGGTCTTGTTTCATGATTCCCTCAAACCGCCAAAGACTTATGTCATCACCCGGCGGGTGTTGACCAGGAGAATAGCATGATGTCATTTGATATGACTGAGAAAAAAATAAAATGGTTCTGATTGATTCTGCATGTGGTTTGTGGCAGGGGGAGAGGGTTGGCGTTGGCTGAGGTATATTATCACTGTTGAGATTTCACATTTTATCTCTCACTTCTCAACCTTTTAAAACTGTAGTCCTTCCCTTGTGTTCTAAGATCTCGTGTGTTTTGTAATATCTACAGTGATGCAGTGTGATTTGGGATCAGAAGACCATAGGAACAATGAATGACAAAAGAATGATGATACTGCTATCACAGAAATGTACTCCTGTCGATTAGCTCCGTGGGGCTCCTGCGGGGCTCTGTTGCAGCATTAGAATGTGTTAGACAGAAAAGCCAAGCCTGTGTCTCTCTCGCTTTTTTTGTAGCAACTCAATTACTTGGCCTTTACCCCTGGGAAGTCTCTGAATCTCTCCCAAACTAAAAACCCATTTCTCTCTCTTTCTCTTTTATCTCTTTCAGACAAACCTCCTCACTTCACACCGGCCCAGCCTCCTGATGGTAAGTCCTTTGTGGTTTCTCCCTGCTCGCCTTGGTTGACCGCTGGTGTTTTTTGGGGGGTGCCTGGAAATAATGACCTCGGATGACGGATCCCCTGCCTTTGAAGTGGACACCCGCCCTCTGCGCACTGTGCCAGCGATTTGGCTGTTTTGCTTTCTGGTTCTGCTGCGTTGGTATGGCAGGCACGTGGCCAGGTCTGCACAGGGCTTTGATGTGCCGAGGATCTTTTGATGACTTGATTTGGTCTGCTCTGCACGGCTAGTTGGGCTGATGTTCAGTACCTGTAACCACAGCAGCATTCATATCCTTCTGATAGTATAATAGCACCCCTTTCCCTGAGAAGTCTACATTACTTTAAGCTGCTGCTGTTTGTTGGTCAGTGGCAAATAGAGTCAGCATCCCCTCATCTCGTTATCCACATATTGTCAACTCAGCCCACATGTATAAATCTTTGCATTTGGTGTTGTATTGTTTTTAGTTGTGTTTTGGCCTAGTAACATGAGCTGTTAATTAAAAAAGCAACAATTTATTTGCAAAGCGGTGGATTTCAGCAAGCTTTAATTTGAGGAAAACAGCTGGTTTTCAAGCTGCTGTCATGAATATTTATCAGAAGCAGCACAGTCAGAGAGTGTTTGATAGACTTTGGTGTTGTATTTTTCACTGCACTGACAGACAGCGAGGGATGGACTCCTACTAGTTCTGAAGGTGTTGTATCATCCTGGTTATGTACAGGCTACAAAGTCAGAGGTTTGTATGAGGAAAAAATGTTTCTAATGATCCCAGATGGCCAGCTGATTGTGGACACAAAAGTCCACAGTGGGAGCTTGCTGAATCTTTCACTGATAATTGCTCAATCACTCGCCCTCCAGGCCTTCTTGTTTGAAAGAGAAGTTTTTGAAAGACATCATCTTAAAATGGTATCAAATTAGAGGTGGTTTATCATGAACGTCATTGTCAGGACAGTAAGTTGTTGGCTGTCAATGTGAAATGGTTGAGGTGCTGATTGAAGAATTTCTCAACTTGTTTCACCTCAACACCTGAGAACTTTTAAGAGATTTCTGTTTTTTCCATTTTGTTCCTTGTAACGCAAAACACTGGAGACCTGATTGCAGCACTAACAGCTTACAGAAACTATTTGTTTTTGTCTTAATGAAAGATGAAATTGACTTGACAAATGATTAAATCTCACTGAGAGGTTTCTATTTGTCTGGTTTAAAAGTAAATATTACCATAGAATTTGGCTCTCCACTGGGAAAATGAGAAACAGTAAGCAGGTAGTGAAGCAACCCATTTCTGTCTTCCATTGAATTTTCTCCTACAAAAGAAATAACGCCCTGCTTATCGATTGAGCCACTCATTTCCCATGTATTAAAGTTTTTGCTGTCCAAGGGGCACAGTTTCTTTCTGCACTAGTCAACCGTTTAAAAGCTGCTGCTAGCCCTTAATTACATTTCCAATAGTTCTGTAGGCTTTCCATCAGCACTCTATGCTTTTTTAATATGCCAAGGAAAACAAAAAGCAAAGTCTCCAATCAGTGGGTTAAGCCTGCCCTGTGGGGCACAGTTTCTGTGGGTCATTTAACGCTGGAGAGATTAGTGGGACAATTAGAGTTGGCCCAAATACGACAGTAGGCCACTGTTTTGGAGACTTATGGTTGTAGTGGCAGTGGAGGGGCAATTTAGAAGATACTCTCAACCAGCAGAGGGCTAATATAGCTCTGCCATTAGTCAAATCCGCCCCAAAGAGCACAGGGCTTGTTCTACTGAACTTGTCCTCCGCGTCAAGGATGCACCATTTCCCAGTACTTAATTACAGGAAATCACAGACAAGATACCAAGGAGTCTGCATTTTTAAGTAGCTTAGTTTGTCTCTGAACTGCCGTTGATGAGACCTTCTTATTAGCGTGAACAGATTCTGCTGAAAGTAAAGGGATTTGTTCTGCAAATTAGGGTGAGAGAATCTTGGGAATTGCTGCGAAAAATGCAGGTTTGACACAACATAGCCGAAGCGCTCAGATGATATTTGTGGAGCGCACCACCCACAAATAGCTGCCGAATCTTCCCCAATGAATAGCCTATAATCACCACTCAAAAAAGTGACAAAAGTCACAAAGCAGCCTTTAATTAGACTCTTTCTTTGAAAGTGCAAAACAGCAGTTGCTTGGCTCAGGCCATGCTCATTATTGCCTGTCGTCTCCTGATAATAACAGAGTTGTTGGGTGTCAAATGCTGGGCGCCAAATCCAGAAAGCTTGAGAGATTAGTATTGGACATGGGAAAAGGGGCTGACTCCAAAAAGTGCTTGTTGAATGAGGTTCTTGGCCTGTAGTTGTCAATGTCCACATCCAGAGAAAACACAGAACATGTTTGTTTTGTGTTAAAGACCAGTTAAGGCATAGGCAAGAGGTTGTTGGAATATTACAGAAAACAAATATTGAACAAATTAGCGACTTTCTGTGAGTTTTGAAAGAATTTAGAGAATGAGATTTTGACCTTTTAATAACTCTGTTCCCCCACTGTTCAATCTGTAGTGTTTTCAGTAACATTTGTGAGTTATTCAAAGGAAATATTTAACATTTTCATAATTATCATTCAGAAATTAAATTAACTGAAAGGCTACAATATGTATTTGAAGTCTATATTCTCACAATATAGAGTTAAATTGACCAATATAGACTTGGTTGGTTTAAGGTAAGCCCCTTTATAATATTAGCTAGGTTAGTATGCACTTGTTGGCAAACAACAATGCTTGAATAATAATAAGAATTGATTATCAAAGTGACTTCTTTTTTAGATCTATGGCAGGTTGTTGTATGCTATTGAGTAAATGCTGTATACCACATTAAAGAACCAAAAGCAACTCTTGACGCAGTTATGTTTACACTTTTATGATTATATTATCTTATGTATGTAGCTCTCAGATGCTTAATAATTTCTGTCTACATTTTTGTAACATCATTCCTCCATACACTTAGTTGCAATTATTTGTTTTGTAATATCTTATCCATCTCTAATTTAATACTTTGTTACAGTAAAGTCATAAAATAATGGAAGAAACTCATCATAACTTCTCAGGCCACTTAAAAAACATATTATTTCTTAGTCTGTTTTTTTACCCTCAACGACCCAAACAGCCACTGCTGACCAAAATCATCTCCTGATCTAAAATGTTTAGTAGCTTCTGAACCACTTAATCTATCATTATGTTGAAATAATTCAGGTAAAATGTTGTTTGTCATCTTTTCATTGTCATCAGATATGACCCATTTGGACGTTCAGATGCTTTGTAGTGAACACTGAAACACCGTCATCTTCTGCAACTTTGATTCAGCAGTAAAACCCATGTAATTTGACAAATGACAGTGGTTGACAATGCTTGTATTTACATTGTTAATGATAGCCTATATTTTGCTGAAGAAGTCACTTTTTCTTCAGTTTTTGATATAATAAGCCTTAATTCTAATCTTAGTTTTTATGAATGTCTATATGATCATTAAAGGAAATATAGGAAAATACCTGATTTTAACTGGAAAAATGCAAAATAGAGCAGTTAATATTACAATAAATGGTGATGAATTGCTTAACAATGGTTAAATATAGAGAAAAATTTATTTGGGAACCACCACAAAAGTAGCACTGGGTCTTTATGGGTTAATACGTTGTCAGTCAGTTAGTAAATTTTTATATAATAAGTAATCACGGATTCAATTGTGAGTGAGGGTTTAAACACTGTTTAATTATTGGTCTGACATCTCATCTCCTACGTTATGGGCTTTTTCAACTCCTTTTCAACTTTGAGTGTGTGATTTGTCAAATTTGCAGCTTCCTTACGAGCATTACCTCACTTTACTTGGACATTGTTGGGAAAGACAAGTTTTACCAGCAACTGAACCTAGGAAAAACTCTTTCCAAACTCTCAAGACAGAGCATAAACTTAGGTGAGGGTAGTTCTCTGGAGACATCTTTCTTTTCACCCTATTACATCCTTAGATGACCAAACACAGGCTAAGCAAGATCCTGTACAGGAGCAGAGAATATGTAATTTAGAAACGCTACCTCCAATAGTTCTGAGGTCTCCTGTGGCTGTAACCATCTCCAGCACAACGTAGTAGCTGCCAGGAGCCCGTTCACTGTGAATCCTTCAATTTCACATTTGTCAGTGACAGCGTTCCCCAGAGGATCCTCCTTACTGACAGACAAAATAAACTCCTGGACTGAGATGTGATTTGATCTAGGATGGTGGGACGCCTGGAAAAAAGTGCCGGTGGGCTTACTTACACTTTGAGAGCATGGTTCCTCTTAAAAAAATTGACAAGAACAGCTCAGGGAGAATAGAGTAACTAAGCGCTCCACACCCATTACCCCTCTCCGATGATGGGGGTAAAACACACAACAAACACACCAACGCACATACACACTAGTGCTGCTGTAATTTATTCTGCTTGAGCCTTTCCCTGTGTTCTTGACAGTAAGCCTGAGTTGGAGAGAGGCAGAATTAATTATGACTCCTCGGCCTATCTTAATTAAATCTTTTCACATCATAGATTTCACACAACAGAGGCAAAATATCTACCTCATCTTTTAGCTGGGGTGGTGTGGGGGACCGGCTGAGAATGTCTCACATCAAGATATCAAAGGTACACTGTAAAGTTGCCTCTCCAGGATTAGGATTTCACAGAAGAGTTGTCATGTCCAGCTTTTAACAGAAAGCAGCTTGTTAGCCTGCTACTGTGGAGGGTGGTAGGGGGAAGTGAGTGAGGCTGGGGTGGGCTGAGGGAGGAAACCTTGACTTAATCAAGTGAAAGTTTGTTGCCCTTTTAAAGTACACAAAAATTACAGCTGAACTTTGTATTCTCACCTCGGTCAGAGTTGCCGGTCTTGTTTTGTGTTTGTTAACTGTGGTTTATGCTTACAGGAGACTCTAAAGAGCAGTGTTTTTTCAAAGGTTGATCATGAATGAAATCATATCATATTTACTGATCTACATCTGTTGGAATGACTTTAAACCATAAAGATCCAGTGCTACTTTTGTGGCTGTTCCCAAATGAATTTTTCCCTCTATTTAACCTTTCTTAAGTGATTTATCATCATTTATTATAACGTCATTCTTTGTATTTTGCATTTTTCTGTATAAATCACTTATTTTCCTATATTTCCACAGATCATGTAGATGTTAATGAAAACTCAGAGTAAATGATTACTAAGTGGTTATTAAATCAAAACAGAGAAAACTTAAGGAAAATTGACTTTTTCAGTAAAGATATCAATAACTGAACATAAAAATAAGCATCTCCATCCATTGTCATTTTTCAAACTATTTTTGTCGCAACTTCCAAGTAATTTATTTTGTCTTTCCCAAATGAGTTATCACCATTTATTAGAATATTATTATTTTAATGTTGCATTTTTCAGTGGAAAAATCAGGTATTGGCCTATATTTAATTGGCTG
>JAPTGW010000026.1:29577174-29589247 GCA_029814545.1 Apogonichthyoides opercularis
GCTTACACTGCATGCCGTTGACTCTTTCCCCCTGATCCCCTAAGTCCTGAATCTCTGGAGAATCCATCTGACCAGAGGTGAGTCTCTCTCTCAAGCTTTTTAACTTTTGTTTCTGCGCCTCTCGCTTTCCCTCACCATCATCACCATCCCCTCCAGGCAACCCCCCATCTGACCTCTCACAGGGCCAAATCTCTCTCTACAGAGACAACATTGTTTCCATTATTGAGACAAGAGTAGCCAAAACGCATCTCAAATAGCCTCTGCATGTGCTTCAATTAATTCTGAGGAGGTTCTGAAGATAACAGAGCAGAGCTGCAGCAGTAGCCGTCCTCCCTTGTTGTTTCTTGTTATTCTAATCACTACTGCCACCCAGAGCTGAAGAGGAGGACAGCATGTTGTGAAGCCAGCTGAGAATTTGAATACACATAAGACGAAGATAAAATCCTTCCATTTAAAAAAAAAAAACCCAAAACAGCAGAAATCTATGAAGTCAGTAGTGTTTTTGTGATTTAGAACATTGTGCACTGCCGTTGTTTTATTCATGATATATTCAGCACTTTTAATAACCTTGACCTTATCACTGACAAGCTGCTCCGATGGAGATTTATTGGTCCCTGTAAGCTCTTTGAAGGTTTGCCAGGAGTGGGTTCACTGAGCTGTATTTGTGTTTCTCTCTCTCTGGAGAGGAAAAAAATATGATGCTCTTAAATCATACTTTTTTTTTTGTTCCTGTTTACCTCAGCGGATTCAGTTAATCAGCGGGGTCGAAGTTTCCAACCCAAGCATGTTTGTGAAGGAGAAAATCAAATTTGATTCTGGATTTGTTCCCCCCATTCTGCTGAGATGAACCAGCATTATTGCTGGCCTGAGCTGTCAGAGTCGCCCAGAGTTCCCTCAGGCCAGCAGTTAATAAAGTTACATTTCATTTCATTGATCCTGAACTTTCTGCTCTTTTTATTTTGCTCATTAAAGGCATAATTTGTAACATTCCTGCTGTAAACAATTCCCCAAAATTATCAACAGAGTGTATAGAAATATCAGTATTGGCATTATACACCAAATATGTGTGTTGTGTAAGTGTGTGGTGTTTCAGATATCTCCAGTAGTTACCATGCTAACCAAGTAGTCTTAACAAAAATATCATCTTTTCATGGTCATCAGATATGACCCATTTGGATGTTCAGAGGCCCTTTAGTGAATGTGGAATTGTGTGCTACAACATAGATTCACCAGTCAAACCCATTCAGTTAATGATATCCCTGTTATTGATAGCCCTTAACTTTAATCGGAGCTTTTTTGAACATCTACATAATCAGTAAATTAAATAGAACAGAATGCCTCACTTTCACTTGGAAAAAATACAAAATGCAGAGGATAATATAATAATAAATGGTGATAAATTGCTTAAAGGTTAAAGACAGAAAAGGTCCTTTGGAAACTGCCACAGAAGTAGTGCTGGGTCTTTATGGGTCCAAGAAATGGTAAATTCGCCTTAAATTAGAAATTAAATAAATTAGCCTTGTAGAACATGGAAGTTCAACTGTTACCTCCATGTTTGTCTGGATCTACACTGGGAGTTCACACAATAACATAAAAAAAGGTTAAGGCAACAGTAGAGCAGAAACTCCTGCATTTAGCAAAGTGAAATACCTTTTTTGTCAAGGTAGCCTGGTTGCTTTGGAGGTCCCTGTCAGAGGGGGGGCTTTCCTTAGTGACCAACTTCAGCAATTCGACAGTAGACAACAACAACACCACCCCCTCTGTTTATAGTAGGACTTCATTTTTGAAGCTTAAACTTACAAATTCTACCTTTAAGATGTGGAAAAAACTAACATGTCCTCCCCAGTATCCCCTTGTCCCCGACCATTCCCTGTGTCCTGGTTTTACTCCCATGAGCCTCTGTGTTTTGCTATGTATTGCTATTGTCTTTTTGCGTCTGTCTCGTCGAATGTTTGTCTTCTGTGCCACTGTATTCATTTTGTTTGTTTGTTTGTTTGTTTTTAGATTTGGTTTCAATCGAAATTGGTTTTTGTCATATGTGTTGTCACGTTGTCTTTGTCTTTGTCAAAACATCCTTTGGAAAATGTGGAAACGGATCCATTTGGCACAAGTGCTGATGAAGATGTACAAACACACATTCTAATACAATACAAACACACCAGACATCTTCTAATTTTGAAATTTTCATGACTTAATTTTTAGCCTTTTACTCATTTTAGTCTTCTGTTAGTTTTTGTTAACTGTAATAACCCAGGGCCACACAAGCAAACTGTAGGTGTGAGTCTTTGGATGTCTGTCCTTATCTCAGACAAAATTGGGGCCTGTAGGTGTCTTCTCATTCACACACAAAGGCACATTGCAGAGTGTGTGTTTTTCCGTGCAACAGTGACAGTACCCCTGTGGTTCTTAAGGGTAGGTGGAAGTCGCTTAGTCTCCACATCCAAATCACCCCCTCAGCTGTAGCAGTCAAGAGACTGGAGATCAAACAGCTGCCTAAACACAACACACACACACACACACACAGGCATAACAACACAGGAAGCGCCGCACAGCGATGCAGTTCACGATCAGTAGGATGGAGGAAAGCTAATAGCAAAACAGCCCCCTGCTTCTCCTGATCTCAGCTGCATCTCTGTTCCTGATTCTCCTAAAATGACTGTAATTCTGTCAGGATGAGACTGTAGAGCTCAGCTGCAAAGGCTTTTGGTTATTTGTAAGCAAACATAACCATATGCCATAGTTGAATCATTAGCACTGCAGGCAAAAGATGGTTCCTTCACATATGCGGTTACATATGACACAACATTCAACCAAGCTGCATCAGCTAACCCAAGGATTAAAACTTGGTTTAGTGGACAAGACCTAAAGCTAACTATCCATTTTTGTGTTCTGCCAGTGAGAAGGCTCTGCTGGTGAACAAGTTCGAGCTGAGCATCCGGACAGAGGCGACTCACGGCCTGGTGCTGTGGAGCGGGAAGGGCGTGGAGCGCTCAGACTACATTGCTCTGGCCATCGTGGATGGACACGTCCAGATGATGTACGACCTGGGCTCCAAACCCGTGGTGCTGCGCTCCTCAGTGCGAGTCGACACCAACCGCTGGATACGCATCAAGGCCAGCAGGTAAGATGGGCCAGATCAAGGAGAGAAAGCTGTTACTGTTAGAGCAGGATTAGACTTAATCCATATTACATTTTTGTGGTTGCAAACTGTGTAAGCTCTCACATTATTCTGCTGCTACACAGTGAGCCTTCGCACTGAGATGGCTCTGATTAGTTTCACATTATCTGTATTTTCATGCCTGGTCATGCATGACTATGATGCATGGCACATCGGATTTCTTAGATGCATTGATAAACAATAAAAAAGAACAACAACTGAAAGATCTCTGCATATTCTGGCACCTTATAAGAAGATGGGATAGTGTATGATATAAATATACACCAGAAACTTTGTGCCACATTCAAATCCTTTAGTACAATAAAAGCTTCAACACTGAAATGTTATAATGTTATAATACTACGTTACAAGTAAATGTTCTAGATGAAAAAATCCTACTTAAATAAAAGCACAGAAGTATTAACCTTGATGTATAGAAAAAGTAGTAATATGACTAATATATGATGATATCTATCTTTATTATTATTATTATTATTATTAACAGTGAGTTATCAGATTTGCTGAACAACTTTATATCTGTTTTATATTCATTTGATTATTTAAAAAATACCATCTCCAGGTAAATCTGAGTAATCGTCATATATTAATGGAAAAGGAAAGAAGACAAATAAATGGTCTCATACACAAGTTTGTTTTGAGTTTGAGGACTTATCTTTTATTTTTTGATGGCACATTGGAGGATTTGAACATTTATTGAAATCAAACCATGTGTGAAGTTAAGAGGGGAAAATCACTGTTTGGTGGAGCTGTTATCAAATCAGAGCCATGTGAAATATGAGTGAGCTACACTATTTGTAAGATATCACACAAAAAAAAAGGTCTCACACCAAAGACGTGTGAGGCCGTATTGCACATACTGAACTTCTGGTTTATTTGTTGACCATGTGGCTGAAACACATCCTAAACCTCCGTTTGGTGGCCTGGCAGATGTTGTGCCCATGGTGTAAAATGTACATGTGAAAAGTAAGTTAAGACATTAGACAGATGAAGTAAAATATGCATATTTTGACTGGGATGGTGCAGGACATAGGTATAAAGTGGCATAAAATAGGTACTCGAGTAAATCGGGTAGATCAAATTGTACTTACAGTAAATACAATACTTGGACCTTTCACCGGTGTGTCTGGCCTAGATCATATACTTATTGCCAGACTTATAAAACTGATTAAGTAAAGATGTGCCTTGTAAAACACTAAGTACAGAACAAAATCATAACAAAAACATAAGTTTGGGTGAGGTTTAGGAAATGCTTCATCATTACTAGTGAAAATATAAAAACAAGGTCTTCAGTGATGTCACATTAATGGTTCCCCTCATTAGAGACAAATTCCCTGCCTGAAAATTGAAAATGACCCATGTCTGATCTGAGCCTTATCGGCACTGAACATTTTCATTCAGCACAGCTGCAAGTACAAGTATGGTGGATAATTAGATCATTTTCATCATGTAATGCAAGAATAATCGATGGTAGAAAAGCCACTCCATCTATTTCATGGATATAGACAAATCTCATCGCAGCCTGGAAGACCACATAAAGATGACATAATTGATGTAGGTGCAAATTGCAGAATGTGAATCTCAGACCTACATGGCTGCCTTTGTTGGAGAGTTGCCTTTAATGATGCTTTTTTCTGTTGGAGACCCACTTTAGAGGGTTCAAATTAGCCCAGGCGTCACAATTCTAAAGCTAATGATTAGTGCAGAAAATGAATGGAGCTGTAACGCCATGTGTTAGCTGGTAGACAGGCACATTTAGTACGCTGCTTGGCAAAGGCAGTGATGTGACTGCTTAGAGCGCTGGCAGCAGAGCAGCAGCGTCTTGATGTTTCAGATTAAATGAAACTGCGATTTAAAGCTATTCAGGGTGACAGGCGTGCATCCGAATGGCTTCCAACTGCACCTTTTCCCACGTCTCCACAGAGCACTGCGAGATGGCTCTCTACAGGTTGGCAATGAGGCACCGGTAACAGGGTCATCACCTTTGGCAGCGACACAACTGGACACAGACGGAGCGCTCTGGTTGGGTAGGTGCCCACATACTTAGCATAAAACGTCTGTGACACATAAAAATGTGCTACACTTGAAGTCACAAAGATGTTGTATTTGTAATTGGGCTGGATATCATTGAAGACGTTTACGATACCAACACCTCGGCTTTGATACTGGTTCCTAAATGTTTTTTTATTGACAATTTTAGCACAAGCAGAATACATTACACTTTACACAACAAATATTTAGATTTATTTTCCAGCTTTTCTGCATTTGATGTTGTCTGCTTTGTCTGCAGTTTTGCAAACTCTTCAGTAAGGAAAGTATCTATTGCCTGTCTTTAAAGTTACTAGATGTTACTAAATGACATCCTCATCTATGTAAATGTGTATGTAATTGTAATGAACAATGTAGGAGAGAGGAATAACAGTTAGTTGTTAAGCTGTAACTGGTTACAGTGGTGGGAATTCAACAATACCTGTAATCAGGAAAGGGCTCTAGCATTATTGTGTTGTGTTCATTGAGGTTTAGCTTTGTAGGACTTTCCAGCTTTATGCTTTCAGTTTAAAATACTGTCAGAAATGTGTTGTGTTACTACATTTTTACAGTGTGACACATACAATGTCACTTCTAACAGTAACCTTCAGGACTTTAGAAGATTAGAGTACATCTCCATTTTTTTCATATCCATACCTTCCTTTTTCAGCTATCTCCTCTGAGTCCAAATTCAAAGACTAAATAAATACAGACAGGCGAACACGGCTTTGTTTCATGCTGTTGTGAAAAAGTGAAGCCACTTATCCCAGTTTTGGTGTTGAGGCACAGAGTAGAGTAGTTGAGTCACGTCCATGTCACATCTGACAGAATCTGATCAACAGCACTCAACAGTTACAGATGTCAGTCTCAGATTGGACCCTTTGTCTGAAAACACCTGTGACAGGCTAAATCTATGCCATAGATTTTTTCAGACTACAGCCTGAAAGCACAGGCAAGGAGTAGAATTACACCTGAATTACAATATACATAAGCTCATTATGGAACTTTTGTCCTGTGGTACTAAAAAACAAAAGCACTGCAGCTTTAATTGTTTCTTCAAATCTGTCAGTTACTAATGAAAATATGTTACATGACATTAAATTACATTTACAAAGGGGTTGCATATAATAATCTGATAATCTGATTACCATAAATGAATTTACCAGATACCATTATGTGTTATCTCTAATAGTTTGTTTCAAGTCTTAGAAATGTCTCATTTTATGTTTCAGTTCCCTGGCAAGAACAACAAAAAAACTTTTAACCTTGAAATCAGTGTACAGTAGTTATGCATGTGTGCACTGGTGGACAATAAGCTATACAGAGGTATAGTGCTTTATGTTGTGTCTAACAACTCTGTCCAAACTTTCTTGTTAACCTTAAGTGTGTTGTGTACCCGGGTAATTATGGCATTTACAAAGTGACTGTTATACATGGGTGACACTAGACTTAAAGCAGTATGCAGTATTTCGAGACATCACTAAGTTTGAATATTAATAAAACTTTCGAACCTGTCAGCATATTGTAATTCAAGGGCAAACAACAAGAGACAAACTTCAATATCTCCTCTTGGTTCTGTTTTTAAGCTTTAGAAAAGTAGCTGGGACTTTTGGAGACTTTGGTTGATCACATGGAAGGGGACCTACAGGAAAAGGATGTGAATTTTCACATTCTGGCCTTCTTTTTTTTTTTTTTTTAACAATTCTTCCTTTCTACTGTAGCCTTTATTTTGCAATCCTAGCTAGTTTTATTGAAGTGTATTTAAAGTGATTCTTTGGTCTGCCATCATTAAGGAGTTGTATGAGTTTTTTGTGCCAGTGATGATATAAATGACGATGTTAAACCAGCTTAGATCATCTCACCACAATGACTCCTCTCCTGGAGGCTGCAGACGTCAGGCACAGATTACACAGATGCTTTGCCAGAGAAACAGCGCTAAATACAACATTAGACATCTTTTACTATTAAACTGTGGTGGAACACATTAAACCGTGGCATTTAGGTAATTAATGGGAACTGGTGGGTTTGTTCAAGGTAACATTAGAAAACCAATACCCAGAATTATTTGATCTCAGTGTACAGGCAGAATTGCTTCTTGGTTATCAAATCTGGTATAAGGATATTTTGATACTTGATGGTATCTAAGCAATTCAGCCAGTGGCACAAAGGTTCGGTACCCAGCCCTGTTTGTAATTCTGCAGGACTTTTTCAGCCACTGGTAGAAGGCTGCCAAAAATTGAGCAATGAACTCATTGGCTTTGCAGAGGATAAGCAAAGGCCCTAGCAGGGGAAAAAATTGCATTTTGGCTAAAAAAAACCCTCCAAGCCTATTCAGGTATTATGTTGTGAAATGAAAGGCTATCAGACTAACTCCAATGTTGTCTGCTCTCCAGAATAGAAAATGACCAAAGTCTGCCCGTTATCTACCTTGAGTTCAATTTGGTCTGAACTCGGCTCAGAGGAGTCGTTTATGAAAGACCACACACACAGAACGGGTGGGTTGAACATTCGATGGGGGAATAACATCGAAGAAAGGAAGCGAAATAAAGTCAGACTGTTCTTTAGAATGCATGGCGCGAGGCACAAAAAAGAGGCGAGTTTGAGGTGAGATGCAGCCTGAGTGACATTTAAGAAACGCATGTAGAGGTGCGCTCTAACACACCGGTACACAAACACCAACGCACACATACGGGAAGGCAGTGCGGTGGAACAGGTGCTGAGCAAGGCCCTGCAGCAAGAATACATAATCCTCACGCAGCCCTCCCATTGAGAGCCCTACTCCTGTTTAAATCCCCTTTTCACTGTTCATCATTAATTCATCTGTAACTCGCATGAAATTAGCCCCGTCGATCCCTGATTCGGAGGCGCACAATCCGATTAAATGGGGCAGGGACATGGGATGTAAAGAGCTTGACAGGGATATGAACTCTCAGCCCAGGAGATTAAAAAAGAGCAAACGGGAGGAGGAAGACGAGAATACAAGAAGACTTGGAGTAATGTGAAAACATGAAAGAGAGTAGAGCTTCTTAAAGTGGAGATAACGCTGAAGGAGAAAGAGAGCAGAGATGGCAGCAGGTGGAAATATCAAAACCGAAGGTCAGCCTCTCCACCACTCAGAAAACATCTAATGGAATCCAGAATAAAGACTTTTCACGCTGAGATATTGAAGAAGACACTAATGACCAAGTTGGGTGTGCTGGCTCAAAAAAAAGTAAAAGCACAAAACACCATCAAACGGAGTCAGGCACACAGCCAGCAATTAGGTCATCACATGTTAAGGAAAAATAAGGATGAGTGCCAAAAAACACAAAGTTAGAGGAAAATGAAAAGTGTGGAAAGCTGAAACGGTTGCTTTGAAGTTATAATTCTTGAGATTCTCCGGTAAAGTTTCACATTATCACTTGAAAGACTAAGTTCAGAAAGTTTTAATAAATGCACATTTTGCTAGATTTTAAAGGTTCAGTGTGTAAGGAAAGATTTAGGAGGATCTAACTGGAGAGAAGGGATGCACTGCTCATAATTATGAAGTCATTATTGTATGATCACCTGAAAATGACCCTTGCCCATTTATTTTTTTTTTATCTTAAGTTTAAGCAGTTTTTACATTCAGTTTCCGCTGTAGTTCAAAGTGGGCTTTACTCTGTTTTATGGCATCCATCTCCCATTGTGTCTGAGCGGGGATCAGAGTTATTATATCCTATTTTTTCACTACTTTGCCACCAAAAAAACCCAACAAATATCAATATCAGTTTAAGTGTAAGTTATGTGAGTATTTTCATCACTGTACTTTACCACTAGATAAACCTTTTCAATGGGAAACTGAGGCCCTGAAACAGTCTTCAAACTGAAACACCCTCAACAAAACTGTAATTTTACCTCATAGAACCTCTGCCTTGTTCTATTAGTCTATCAGTGTGATTGGAACGTTATTGGATGTTAGCTAAGATACAAATAAAAAAATGGATTGGTGATGGGGAAAGTGGTTGTTTTTTTTAGAGGGAGTCTGGTGGCCGTGAAGAGATAACTGTTTTTGGACTAATTTTGTTCATGAATGTGTTTCATCTCTCATTCAACAAATGTCATCAGTTGTGTTTGCTGTTGGGGAAAGCACACTTATAAACCTGTATGGGAGTGGTGTGTGTAGGTTGTTTTTCCCATATGTTAATAACCCATAGAGACGCTGACACTTAGGTTCAACCCACAACTTCCTGTTTTAAATGTTTCTGAAACATCAGAAACATTTAATTGCATTTTTAACTCACAAAATCATAATTTCTGTAAATATTAACCCCAGCATTAACGTTTCATCTCAATAGAGTCATAAAATTTGGTTTACAACTGAAAAAACTTTTTTTTTCAATTATTCAGAAGCTTTTAAAGCACAAGGACATTGAATGTCCTGATTCAAGTTAATGGATTAAAGATGCGGCAGTAACTTAGCATTAGAAAAACTGACTCATAAGACAAATGGAAAAAGTGAAGATTTTTGTAGACATAGCCAACCGCTTTTCATTTTTCATCAGATTTTTTGTGTCAAACTCTCATTTAAATCTCTAGAGATTATTTTATGCAGGGTCTCATTTTCAACAATGTCAAAATGACAGTGAAACAGAATAAATACACAGAAATGATAACAGACAACCAGTTAGAGAACATAGCAGAACTTAAGGTCACAACAGCAATGTGTTCTGTTAACATCAACAATATTCTTATGAAAAAAATAAATCCAAACCAACATCTCTATCTCCATTTTCAGGGACTGTTTCTTCCCTACACAGACAGTTTAATAGTCGCAGTAGACATGCACAGACGCAGTACTGTTTGTCACCGTTGCCGCTGTAAACATTAGTATTGCAAAGTCTTTTCATATAGAATACACAGAAAGAGATCATCCTGTGTTTTTTGGTTCTTTGGAGTAAACAGTAAATGAAAGATGTGTGGAATGAAAAGCAACAACAGGCGCAATAGTATAACAGGTGAAGGAAAACGCAGGAGCTAAACTCCAAGTGCCTGATGGACAGATGATATGTGTGGAGCTCCAAAGATGCAAACAAATTAAAAATAATGAGGTGGTTCGGTATTAATAATGTTACAGTCTGTCATCACCCGAGCACATCTTGAGTACTTTATGAAACATGTCAAATTAAAAGAAGCCTCTCTTTCCGTTGACTGTCTTAGGTTAGTTGTGTTGACAGGTGGATGTTCTGCCTCGTTTTCCCTTTTGATCTTGGTGGTTGGAGAAATGAAGTGTCATCCTGTCACATCCATCAGCTGCTGTCATCAGAGGAAATATCAAAGGAAATAATGCAGCCCGACAAAACCAACCAACAGCTTGAGTTCTAGGAAAGAATGAGTGTACCCAAGCATTGCAGATAAAGCCTTCTCAGAGCACTCACAACTGTAATTTGTCACAAAAGCGTAAAACTGTTCCTGGTGTTTGAGCTTTAGATGTCCATTCCACCGAGTTTTCGACTGGCAGATCAGTTAGTTTGTCGTGGGAAGTAGAGTTGTTCACTGTTTTCTGTTGTTCTCACAGTGTGTGTGTGTTAAGTGTGTGAAAAGATTCCTGATTGCGTGTGTGATGGTATCTGGTTTGTGACTTGGAAACACATTTCTATCAGAGAGTTACCTTACTTTAATGAGTCCCATATTGTGGTGAAGTACGATATGGAGACAAAAGTAGCAACACATGCAAGTACAAAGTACCAAGTTTGGTATTTATTTGTTTTTTGGAGTCACATGTGGGGCAAAGAGAGGTGTGAAACTTACAAAGCAAACACTGCCAAAGATCGAAACTGGAAACAGTTTGTTCTATGTGCAATAATGGAGCTGCTTCATGTCATCAATAGTTTTAGGTGATTTACAGGAATTTCTGTGTTTATACTAAATTACTCATAATTTTGGCTTTGCCATATTAGATTGACTTTTTTTCTAAATTAATGTGGCTTTATGGATCTGATGATAAAGTAAGCTAATGTAAACTATCTACCAATCCAATGGCAACTGATGGACTGGCACTTATTGTAAAAACTTAACAGATCTGGGATTTTGGGATTTTGAGAAAACATTAGGTACTGGAACCTTCAACCTCCAACTCATAACAAGTTGGGGTTTTTTTTAATCATTAATAAATAAAATGGAGTTATTCTGGTTCCTCATACCTATGTCTTAGACACATCTTCTCTTTGACAACTTTTAAAACTAAATAGCCTACAACATCATTTTATTAAAATCTGGAGCACATTATTATAGAAATACCGGATATGGGACATAGTTGCATTTAAATGCATAGTATGAATGAAGTTTCCAGTATAAATCTAGTAGTGACACTGAAGTTGTAAAGTTATGCTTGATAATAATGACAACTTTGAATAGTGTATAAACATGTGAATTAGCAGTAACTGGCCTGTATGGTAGGCTAGCTCACAGACCATAAAAAGTAGTAGCGATTAATGCTAACATGAGCTAATGAAGCCTAAGTTAGGTGATCACAATAAACTTCACAAAACACTGTGTAACAAAATACTTTGACAGCCTTATCAGTGTAGCTGCCATTTTATTCAATGAAGAGAAGCTTAGATGGTGAATATCAAGAAATGTCTAAGGACTACATCAGACAACTTGTTAGTTAAGCAGGAGTATATATTATATGAAGTGTTGAAAAATTCAAATGAGCTGAAATATAAAACTACTATCACGTGTGTAATGCACTGTGTTTTTTGGCTTTGTTTGTTGCTGCTATTGAAGCCAATGTATCAGTATGAGTACACAACAGAAATGAACAAAGCAGTAATTTAAGGTCAAGGTCAAGGTCAAGGTTTCTTTATTAGTACCCGTAGGTAAATTTGTTTGCAAAAGGGAAAGCAGCAA
>JAPTGW010000026.1:29608581-29618809 GCA_029814545.1 Apogonichthyoides opercularis
ATTTTCCATATAAAATTTGATATATGACCAAAAAATGAATATCTGTCATGATTATCTCAACTTAATAAAAAGAACACAATCAAAAAAAAATTTTTTTTGAATAAATAAATGTTATTATTGTTTAGCTAATTAGAAGGTGGTTGTTTTTAAATGCAGACAGTTATTTAGTTGACATTTTAGTATTAGTATTAGCATTAGCATTTTAGTGTTTCCATAATTGCATAATATTGGAATTTTTAAAGACATGATGACATGATTTTTAAAGACATAATGAACATAAACGAACATTATTATTATTATTATTATTGTTATTTTTTACTATTATAATAAAGATGTATGCTAGATATATCCCATGGACTTCAAAGGTCCCTCAATTATATACTGACCCATATGCATTTCTCAGTCTCTGTAACAATATACAACTGAAATATAAAACAGCATTCAACATTTCTAGTATTTAGTGTGATCATCCTTACTTAATACTTAACAAGTCTTGAAATCTTCTGCGTAAACATTATGAGATGTACATAAGGTTTCACTCACTACATGTCCATTGTTTGTTATTGTCATTGTAAGAGAGATCATCCTAAATACTGATGTTTCACATGGAAGCTATGTAGTTTATACTTGTGTGAGTTTTTAATGCTCTGCACAACATTCCTGTAATAAAGAGATTGAGAAATAAATATGATGCTCATTACAACTGTGTAAAAACAGCATTGGTGAGGGTGGCCTAAGACTTCTGTACAGTATTGTATAAATATACTTTAGCCACCAAACAAATATGTTACATGACATTAAAATAATTGGGGATCATTGAGGAACAGGAGAGGCAAAAATTCAGTAAAAAATGTCAACACAATGTGATTCAAAATTTGACTACTATCATATTTTCCTTTCCCAATTTAAATGTGGGACATTATCTGTATGGGATATGGGAACCAGTAATTAAATGCTGACACCCAGTCACCCTACAGAGACACTGTGAGCTGTCCTGTTTCTACCTGTAGTACCTGTAATACATTTACTTATTAGACCAAACTGTAGTTTGGGGAAATCCCACTTATTTAATAAGTGGGCTGTTGACTGATATTTATATGTAGGCCATGTCAGCCGCTGACAGTGGGCTGCCAATTCGAATTTATTGGAGAATATTCACATAAAACCTTAAACTCAGTTGGTTTTAGTCAATACAGGACAGCGCCACCGGAAGCTTCTTCAAAATTAAAACAACAAGCGTTTAGCTTGGTAATAAGCTGAGCTGCTTGAAAAGCAAATTTACATATTTTTTCTTGTCTGGATTAGCTTTTTATATGTGGTAATGTCTGTGACAAATAAAAATGGAGAATAATAGTTAAATTAGATAAATCAGCATTCCTTTGAAAAAAAAAGTTGACCACATAAACATTTTAAAATAAATAAAAAATATTCAAAAAATTAATATTTATGAAAAACACGGCAATTTTTGATTTTCAAATGACATAAAATAGGCATTTATGTGAGTGAATGTTTAGAAAAAAAATTACATTATAATTTTCAACTTTTATTTTGAAGGAGTGGGCCGGACGTTATCTCAGTCGTCACGTAAAATTGACACGCAGGTTCAACAGATCCCACTCTTCACAGCGACACACACACAGCAGAGGCAGAAAGGAAGCGTTTGCGGACTCTTGACAGCTTTCAGAGACTGCTATGACATCTCGAAGGTAAAGTCCTGTTTGTTTTTTCAGCTGTCATGTTATCCCGGCCTCCTATTTTAGTGCTTCTTCAAGGTGCACGAGCGCTCAGCGGGGTGCGGGACTGAAGCGGCCAGTTAGCAGAGGGGCGCCTCAACTTTTTGCACCACAGACCCCTCCAACACGGCAATAATTCACGTTTTATCCACTGAAAACCACTCCTCTAAGACTAATCACCACTGAGACATATACTTCACACAGTGATAAAAGAATGACCATGAGAGAAATGGCATTTAACGCCTAAAATGTAACATTTCTCTCATTTCGTTAGCTGCCACTGAGTGAAATAAGATGATGTTCAAAGATGTTATTTGTTTATGCACTGTTATTTAAATTCAGCCCTTATATTATTTTATATTCTACTTATCTGGGTTCGCCTCATGTAAGGTTGTATTCTTAAGTATTTCACTTTACTAAACTCTTGCTTTCTGGCTGTATTTTGGTCCCCTGTTGCTCACACTGAAGGACATAGTTTTTAAGCTTCCTCTGAAGTTAAGACCTTATTCTACTAAAAACTACTGAAGAAACTTTCCTCAAGGTCACCAAAACTACATCAGAAAGTTGGATAAATAGTAAGCCAAAATGATCTTCCAAGCAAAACTATATTCATCATCTTTGCATTTCTTCAATGCACAGAAATAAACTTTTAAAAGTAAGCGACTAGTAACCTGATTTTCCTACAAATTTTAACCCATACATTTTATGAGGCTTTTACTCAAGTGATTTCTCATCAGTTATTACAATATTACACTTTGCATTTTGCATTTTTCAGTGTAAATCAGGCATTTATATATTTAATTCTCTGACCATTATGATCATAAAAGCTTAGAGTGAATTCAAATGTTATAATATCAAAACAGAGAAAACTGAAGAAAAGTGACTTTTTTTGTTACTTTATTATTTGAATACTCTACAATATAAACATAAGGGACATTTGGGATATAGTGACCATAAGAAAAATTACTTTTAAAGTAAAAAATATCATTAACTAAACATAAAAACAAACATCTACAACAACTGGCATTTATCAAACTACATGGGTTTTACTGGTGAATCAATGTTGCAGACGGTGTGTTAATGTTCACTACAGGGCCTCTCAGCATCCAAATGGGTTATATCTGATGACCATGAAAAGATAACAAACTGTATTTTACCTCAGTTATTTACATGTATCGGTAGGATTAGTGGATCGACAGATATTAAACATTTTAAATCAGTAGATGCTTTTGGTCACTGGCGGTTGTGTGGGTCTTTATCGGTTAGCCTAGATGGGGTAAAAGCTATTTCCTTGTTTCAGTCGCATCAAAGTGTTAAATCCATCATATATTATACAACAGAGACCAAATTAATGTGGCAGTAACTGAAGTGATGGTAATGGTAAGGTCTCTGGTAAGCTTGAGAAAGTGAAACTGCTGAGTTTGTTAGATCACCATGTTTATAGAAAGCCAGCAGATTAACAATTTGCTCCTGATATCCTGTGAACAGCAATTAGAAAAACTCTTGAAGGTGGTTAGGATTCACGTTCATTTTGAGCTGTGTTTTAGGTATTGTATGTCCCTTTTTAGTAGTTTATGGAGAATTTGTTTCACTCCGTAACACTGTAGGTAATTAAAATTCCTCAAATTAAATATGCATAAAATATACTTCACTTTCAGTAATGAGTATAATTGCAGAGTGTTACTTCCTCTTCTGTAAATGGGAATAGAGAATATATATGTACTACTAATGCTTCTGCTTCCTACTTATTATTAACCGGATGGTCGTCTCTGCCTGGTAATGATTTAATGATCTCTTTAAAACATTGACTAGCTTAGAGGACTGTAGATCTACTGTAGACTACACTAAAATTAAGGGTGAACTAAGGCTGAACTATCCTTGGTTCATATATTGTTATATATTTTATTTCCGATATCTCAATTCAGTTTGTCTTTTCTGGTGCACAGTCAGTCATGCTTTGTGTTTGATGGTGTGGTTCTGTTTCTATGAAATATAGCTTCTTAAAGTTCAGTACGAAGACAAGGCTGCACTTCTCAAGGTAACAGTGTTTGAAGTGTTAACAGCAGTTTGTCCTGGTGCATATTTATATATTCAAGGTGACCTCTGAAATGTTGACTGCAGCACTAGGCTTTTGTCTCCACCATTATGGCTGCTGTATAATCTAAAAAGTGCTACGTGGGCAATTCAAGGGTTTGTAGTGGAAACAAATTTTTTTTCCAGTATATGGGTGGAAAAGATAGCAGGTGTGTTGTAGCATCTGGTGTCTGATGTGATTGTTGTGTCCTGTATACCTTCAGCTGGCAAAGATTCAGTAGTGGATAGCTGAGGTAGGGTTAAAGCGCTCAGCTGTCTACTTCCACAAAACACAGAGGTATTTATGTCTCTTCTGACAGAACAAAGAGTGTTGAATTCTTGCCATGTTATTTGGCAGAATAGCAGGTTTTTACAATAAAATTGAGCCTGATATGGTTTAGACCACAGTGCATCAAAGGGAGTTTGGAAACAGTAGAGCAGCCATGCTGGCTGGTGCAATAAAGGAAAATTCTACTTTTTACAATCCATTTTACAGCAACACACAAAATTTAACGATAATTGTTCAGTGCATAGCAGAGATACTTTGTGGACACCTTACAGGAAGAATCTATCTACATTACTCTGCAGGGTTTTGTTTCCACTATTACATATAATATTGTTCAAATACAACCAGGTTAAAACCACATTCTTGTAAATATGTTTTAACCCGTAAAGACCCAATGCTACTTTTGTGGCAATTCCCAAATGAATTGTTCTTTCTTAAGCAATTTATCACCATTTATTGAAATATTATCCTCTGTATTTTGCATTTTTCAGTGTAAATCACATATTTTCTCTATTTAGTTTACAGATCATGTACATGTTCATGAAAACTCAGAGTAAATTCAAAGGTTATTACATCAAAACAGAGAAAAATGAACAAAAAGTGAATTTTCAGCAATGATATCAATAATTGAATGTAAGAACAAGCATCTCCAACCATAGTCGTTGCTCAGACTCCATGGGTTTTACTGGTGAATCAATGTTGTTGAAGATGACAGTGTTTCCACATTCACTAAGGAGCCTCTGAACGTCCAAATGGGTCATAACTGATTATCATGAAAAGATGACAAACTGCATTTTACCTGAATTATTTACATGTACTGATAGGATTACTGGTTAAACAGTTATTAAACATTTTAGATCAGCTGATGCTTTTGGTCACTGGTGACTGTTTGGGTTTTTAAGGGTTTTAATTGCTGCTTATTAGTCACCCCTCCTCAATGAAGTCTAGAAGAAGAGATTGTAGATGGATGTGTGATGTGTGTCATTGATAACAACTAACAATACCTATAATAAATGTCATCAGCACCAGTGCATGCAGCATGTATGCATGATATTAATACAGTTTTATTAAGGACATTAAAATTATTATTATTATTATTATTTAATGTAATAAAACTTTGTGTGGAAGAATGCCAGGGTGGTGAAGATCTGTGACGGACAACTTAAGCTAAACCACATTGTGGTGAATAGGTTTATATTTCTTATATTATGAAGTATTTTGTGCATAAAAATGCAGGAGAGCTGAAAAATGAAACTCAAGATTTGTACAATGTGTATGAAATCTTCTAGTTATTCAAGGTGGTGTAAGACTAGTGTAGATGCAACTAAATATTATACAGAGAACCTTTAAAATGGAAAATTGGTATGGAAAAAGTAAAAACCAAACTATCAGTAGCTGTACTGGTTTTAAAGTTATTTTAATGATATTCAACCTTAATCTAAGCTCGTCAAAGTGATTACATAATGGCCTAAGGTTGATTATGTTTCCATTGACCTATATCTGTAACTGTTTTTGCATCTTCTGTCTTGTGAGGTTTGATTGCTGCTCTTTTAATCTGTTCAGTGTGTCTCCTTCTCTTGCTATAGATTAATAGAATCTGAGAGTACAATTAGCAGAACCACTGTTGATCTCAAGGCATTTAAGTTCTAATATCTGACCGCAGTATTTCAGTGAACATCTGATGAACATTAACATCATGGATTTATTGGTTGGGTAAATCCAAACACTACAACTACAGTTAGTATTACCAAACTATTAACCGGCTTACTGTTAAGCCCTATTCACACAAGGCTAGTGTTACTTGTGGACCTCTGGTATTTTGTAATCATTGCCGTAGTCCTCTGTGAATCTGCTATGTCAGTGAACACATAGGTCCTGTGATAATACTAGTCCCAGCCAGTGTATTAGGCAGAAATGGAGGAACAGGGTGTGTAAGAATAAAAACAAAACAGTTTGTGTAAGATTCCGGTGGGCATAAAAGTAGCGCACATAGTGCTATGGCATCATGAGCCTGCTGCTGCCCCCCCGTCCCTGAAAAATGTTGGACCAGGTCGGGTGGGTGGGGGTTTACGGTATTTCCAGCAAACAAATTTGGGGTTTTTACGGTACCACCCCGTTGCGAAACACTCTAATAGTCCAACTGCTTGCATTTCAACATGGTAATACTTGTGACAAGGTAAGAGAACCATTTATTGATCATTAGCACTTTGAGCAAGCTGTGGACCATTTTTTTGGCTGTACTTTTTGAAAATTAACTGTGTACATATATTTACATATAATAATACACTGGTCCCATCATGATATCTCATGATGGTACTAACATTTTGGTTTCAGCACCCCAGTTGTTCAGCCTGTTTCCTGGTTAAGGACTATGGGGGGGCTGCACTGTTAATGATAAATAAAAGTTTGAAGTGTTTTAGGTGCAAATCCAGGTGGCGTGTGGATAGCGTGGATATCCACTGAAAGAACAAACTGTCAATTCTTCATCTCATAAGTGACAAGCATGGCAGCTACAGTAAGGAACATTTTTCTACCTTTCATCAGTAATCTGTAAGTGATGAACCTGCGCTTGACTTCAGAGCCAAGGAATGATGGCAGTATCCTGTGCAAATGTGCTGCATTAAACACAGACGTGGTCAGTTTCCAAATCACTGGAGGTCCACAGGTTATACTAGTCCTGTGTATGTAGGGCTTTAGGTTTATAGTATAGTAGGGGAATAAAATAAATGATCAAATATAATTACATCAGTAAGCACAATTATTTATATGGTAACAAAAAAGTCATGAACCCTAGGTTCTGGTAATGATGCATATCTATACAATTTATAATCAGTAGTACTGCTGGTGCTGTAACTCCTCACAAAAATACATTCTGAAACGAACTGCTGTTTCAACAACACAAAACTACATTCATAACATTTATTATGGACATTTACAATAAACACTCGTCAGTTGACTGAGGGCCTAGTGGTTTGTTGTCCAGGGGGCAAAGCCACCAGCAGCAGACTAAGATCAAAGATAGAGGAAAACGCTGAGACAAAGTTTAAAAGTTGTTTTCATCACAGGCAGTTTCCACAGTCGCCAGCCGAGACACGTCTGACTGTTGCTCTGCAGCTCGTTTTGCACTTCCTGAGCTGAAATACCACAGGGGAACAATAGTGCCGACACAATATGTGCCACCGTGATCAGACCTGCTCTCCTGGTGATGTCAGTGTCTCGACTCCCCACATCAGGAAGCACTTTAGTTCATCATACTATTGAGGAAGGATGGAGTTTCCACATATTTAGTCTTTATTGTCTTTACAGTAAAGGTGTGTAGATGTTTCGTCATCAAGGAACCATTTGTTGTCGTTATACCACAAATTTTGTATGAAATGACACAGACTTACTTAATGTTTCAGCTTATTTTTATAATCGCTGCTTGATCCATGAGTAGTGTTACAAACTTTCCGCTTTTGGAAACTAACTCTGCCCCCTTTTGTTTATGGAGCAGACCTCATCTGTCACTGAAGCTCATTTGACCAGCTGAGAACAGTGAGTCAGTTTTTTTCGATAAGCCGACAGGAAAACAACAGCCCATGTGGAGGAATAAGATAGAGCTGCCAACGTTTTCCATTAGGGCTCGGGACCAACTGTTAGTTATTTCCAGATATGTAGTCTGCATATTATCCCTTTCATTTAGAAATGAAACAATGCAGACACAATATACACAGCTGCAGACATTAAAGTGCTGATGGTAACTTATGCTTATGTAGTAAAACATTTTGATTTAAAAGCTTCCAGATACAGAAACGACTCAGACTACATCCACACTAATGGAATAATTTTAATATGAAAACATTCCATCCACACAATCATTTCAGGGAGGTTTCTGTATTAATCTCTTGTAATTCTGACACACCAAAAATGAATATGACATGACAGAGCGCTGATAATACCACTGGACGTAGGAATTGTTGCAAATTACTCAAGTAACAGCTCGCCTGCTGTGATTGTCGTCAGTGGTAACATGATGAAATGCTTAATTGAACTGCACAACAGCTGCTAGCAGAGACAATAATCACATAGTTGTCTGTATCCATGTTGAGTTAAAACTGGTGGTTTTAGTCATGGCTGGTGTCTTGCTTCCTTCCCAAAGGGATCATGTGACAAGTTTCCAGCAAATCAGGGGCAGCAAATGTAGATATGTGCATCATCCTTTCTCTATAGTCTGTCCACATTGCAACATGGGAATTTACAAGCTGACAAAATAAACAAACTAACAGATAAAACTTTTCCAAAATTCTCTGAGTTGTGTGGACATGTGTAAATGTAGCAAAAGTTATACAAAACTGTTACTGTGTAGGGATAGCCTCAGTCTTCATCATTTGCACTGCATTAACTGAAGTTGAACATGTTCAACAGCCTTCACTGAGACGGACTTCTGGAAAGTCCTGGCTTTAATCAGGTTATTGACACACTGGCTGTTGTTTCTGACACTTCTCTTTCTACTAACTGAACTATTTTTGACTTTAGAATTCACAATTGGTTGAATACAGCTGAGAGAGAGGTGTGGAGACAAGAGTAGGGTGGAAAAGAGGGAGGATCAGTGTGTCATATAAACCAAATATGCATAATTTCGCTAGTTTGCTACAGGCAGAGGTACTTTGTATTTGTTGTGTTCTATTTTTCTGCCTAATGGGTGTGACATTATTGCAGTTGAATCTAGGACAGTTAATTAGCGAGTAGACAGACTTCCACTAAGGCTAATGGTGTCACAATATTCCTAAACCACAAACATCTAACTATGACCTGTATTTTCTTCTGTTTTGTTTGGACTGAGAGCTCAGATTTTTTTTTCTTTACAGACTATAAAAAAATTATATGTATGCTGATTCAAGGTGGAAGTGTGACTTTATAGCACAATATGTAGCACATTATATGTCACATTATATTGCACATACTGTACAATGCAGTGGAAATCCCTCTTGACCAATTGACACTGTTAAAATATCTAAATATAACATCTGGGTTAAAAATAATTAGTTTTATGTTAAGCATACTCTAATTTTGCTAGTACGCATTTAATCCAAATTGAAAAAGGGATTATTTCATTATTTTAATCTTGTGCTTCCTCTTCCTTTTGTCAAATTTTTTTCCAGTTTTGCACAAAGGTCAGCCAAAACTGTAAAGTACTTGTTTAATGAGTTCACTGTACACAGTTTGCTTCCTAATTTGTGCTGCTTCTGAAATATCAGTTTAGAGCAAGTAGGCTGTGTATCATCCAGTATGTGCTTTCAAAAAGAGATGACAATGTCATTTGTTGAAAAAGAGTTGAAGTGTGTCTGTGGAGGGGGAACATGCAGTAGTTATATATTAACCATTAATGACTAGAGCCACTTTAGTGCTGATAAGTCCTGTTTACTCCATGTAAATACAGAAGACAACAAACTGTGGAAAGCTTTTTACCATTTGTCAAGTGTACAGTAGAGTGTTTAATAAAAGGCTAGTGTGCACAGTGGTTGCTTGTGTTAGTCATTTTTCTAATTCTAATGAGGTGGGTGGCTTGTGCTACACAGAGATGTGAAGCAATCAGCTATGTGCGAGCTTTGCACTTCATGTAAATACCCTGGATCATCAGCCTGGCTAATAATATCTACAACATTACCAAAATCCACACCCTGGGCTTGTCTGTGACCATTATAGCTCTCGCACAAGCTTTAATGCTGCACTGCAATTACTAAGTATATCACCTTTTTGTCAGCGGGCCTAGACAGGCATGCTTTAAATAGCCAACCAGGGCTATATTGAACTTGAGACATTATGTAAGAGGATAGAGCAGTAGCTGGATGCACACTGGGCCTGTTTCCTCTCAAGCAGCCTGAGGCCTAACCTGCAGCTCCCAGCTGCCTCTGTCTCTCCCACAGAGAGACTCCGTTTATTCTCTCCTTCTACGTCGACTTCTTGTCAGATAATACTGGGCTATCTGACATCTCGTTCTCTTCGTCTTGTCTCCACCCCCCTTGTACTGCCTTAGGCCAGATGCAAGAAAACGGGGCACCTGGTGGTTGTCAAAGGGAATCCTATTCACGGAAAAGCCCTGAGTCACTCCTGCTCCTGCAGTCAGGATCTGTGGAGGAAAGGGGGGGGGGGGGGT
>JAPTGW010000026.1:32028581-32038991 GCA_029814545.1 Apogonichthyoides opercularis
AACAAATTTAATCTGGAATGAATGGATTCATGATTGTGTTTGTTCATTGGGGATGTTCCCAGCCCCTCAGAACCAATGGGGAATTTCAACTAAGCTGACAAATGACAAATTACCTCCACTATGGCCAAAAGGCCACTTTTCACATTGTTATTATTAATCCACAGAAAACAAACCCTGATCTTTTTGGGGGTGACATCCTGTGTTTGCCTGTACGACCATTGCCTACTTTGTTTTAATATTAAGGTATTATCCCCTTAACCAAATAAGTCCAAGACTGACCAGCCAAACACAGACTGTAATCAGGCTCTTTTGTGTGTAATAGCTACCATAGGGTAGACTGAGGTGAGCGGCATCTAGCTGGTTTCAATCAATCAATCAATCAATCAATCCATTTTCACCACTAGATGCTGACGGTCAACACTGGCTGCCTGCACTAAACTTTTTGTTAACAAGTGATGATTATCTCACAGTGGCATTTAATCACATCATATGGCAGGGTTAATAATTGAACTGTTATACTTCTAACTGAAAAGTGGCTGTTGTTAACGTTTGCCTGCGTTTAACGTTAACGTAACTGTATTTTATGACTTGTGATTTTTCAGGGACTTAATTGCATCCAGCCCCGGCAGAGGCCCTCTGCTTTCAGACCGTGGTCCCCACACCTCTCTGCTGGTGACAAAGAGCCCTCCAGTCACCCCCTGGCCCTGCTGAGAGACAGGTAAGCTCCTCCTACCGCTTCATGTCACTGTAAAATTCTGAACTCCCGTTTGGACGACAGCCATTTTGTTCACCTGCAGCTGATGAACTCCCAGCATGCTTTCTCACTTGTCTAGGTGGGCTGATGTCATAGAGGTCAAGTCTGACTGTACCACTGCCTCCCACTTGCTGCCATTCACACACATTTAACACTCACTCATACTGTGGGCATCCACTTGGCATGGTGCTGCTGGTGCAGGCTGCACCATATCAGTAGATCTGGCCCAGTTTCTTCCAAAGTGGGAGGATAGAGCTGTAGGCACTTTATTTGAGATGTGCTTCTGCATGGTTGGAATAAGCTACTTCAAGATCATTTCCTACACTGTGGCAATGCTTGTGTTTACCCCTAGCTTTTAACCTTGTTAAATAGGTGCAGTTTATTGCACAGAAACCCTGGTTAAAATTAGTCTGTTTCCTCCCCCAGCTTCTACAACTACAAAAGCCTGGAGAATGCTGTGGCCCCGAATGTTGCCCTTACACCACTCCACTTGGGGAAGGTGGGTCCCATGTCTCCGTCAGTGCCCAGCACTTCCCACCCAAGCGGAGGTGAACCCCCAGGTGAAAGCGCCAATGGCAGCACCAGGCCACAAAAGAGGAGATCCACAGGAGAGGTCCTGCCATCTGCCACTGAGGGCCCCTGTCCTTCATCGTCTACATCCAGCAAACCAGTACCAGTACCACCTCCAACTCATGAAGATAAAGATTCTGAGGTGGAAATCGAAGTGGAGAGTCGTGATGAATGTAAGCATCCAGAGAAAACTGATTCCTTACAAGTTTAATATTTGCTGTATCAACCTGCCCCTCTAAAAAGAGTCCTGTTTTGTTTGTGTCATTTCCAGACAACAAGTTTTCCACAGCTTTGTATAATGTCTAAAATGAATTAATCTGAATTATAGGCCTTAAAATGTTCCTAGTATTATGATAAGGTCTTAAAAAGGATTCCATTATGAAATTGACACTACTTTTATCAAATTGAATTTCATTCATAGTGTGAAATTTCTGCCACTTGGCATCCAACATTCAAAGCATTAACAATTATATTTTAACTGCCATATTCCACATTCAGCACTTCTCTTACAATGTTTTGCAACATAATTGCTAAACATATACACTGCATGAATAAACTTATATTCTCCAAAAGAGTTAACCCCGTAAAATTGTTTATTGTAGTTTCATTTACATGTTTTATTCTTATTTCATTGTATTCCTAATGATCTGAAAAAATCTTTGAGTTGAAATTCAACCTTTGGAAGCAGAAATCCTGGAGCAAGTGATAGCACCTGCTCCTGACACCTGACAAGATTTCCATTAATTTACCTTTCTTGTGTCTCTCCAAACAGTCACTTCGTCCCTGTCCTCTTTATCTTCACCATCTTTCACCTCGTCCAGCAGCTCAGCCAAAGATCTGAGCTCACCAGGTGCTCATGGACCCGTCTCTACTGTCACAACGGCCGAGGTCCCCACCCATCCCTCCGCTCTGACCACAGCCCCTGTGACCCCCCCAGAGTTGGGACTGGAGTCAGAGCTAGAGAGCCTGAGGCAAGCATTGGATAGTGGACTGGACTCCAAAGAGTCAAAGGAGAAATTTCTGCATGAGATTGTCAAGATGAGGGTGAAACAAGAAGAGAAGCTGGGCTCAGCCCTGCAAGCCAAACGCAGCCTCCAACAGGTAACTTTTACATTTCTGTCAAACTGTGTAGCATCACAACACTAAGCAACACTAAGGACACATCCAAAGTGGGATACTGATTAAAGACAAAAGTCCTAGCTTAGCTCCAAAGCCAGGACACCTGGCTGAAAATGAAACCGAACCTGCTGAAGTCTAAGTTTTAAAATTAACATGGACTTAATTCTTCTGTCCTCGAAATTCTAATCTTAAACCAGTTCCAAAGACCAAGGATGCAACTGGTTGAACTGGTTCCAGAGGAGCACCAACAATTTGTTACAGGAGAGCTGAATGCAGGATTGTCAACCAACAAAAACTCATTGACCTCCATGCCACTCTCTGACCACATGTGTTTGGATACCAAACATAGGCTACAAAGATAACAGAAACTTACAACGAGCTAATATCGCCTAATGTCATTCTGTTTGAAGTTGGCACTAGTATTGCTGAGAGAAAACAGAGATTTATACAGGCATATAGAGACAGTTACATAACAATAAGCCTCTACAGCAGTCTGTGGGGAAAGTAAACCAGTTCTTAGAAGTTGTACAAGTTGAACTAACTCTGAACCAGCTCAAGCACCATCTTAGAACGAACTCTAGGTTTGTGATGATGGTAAGAAGGTATGGGGTACTTGATTTGTTTCATGCTTAGACTGTTGCTTAGCCTAACAATTCAATATATGGAAGTATTTTGGTGAATGCACCATGATTGCATTTATCCTTGTTGGTCTATACTACAGGATTTCCTAGGCCTAGCTGCCAAGGACAAGATGACTCAAACCTTAAACTTTTCTATTCTGCAATCAGACATGGCAGAAAGTATGCAGTGGGAAAATGACTTGAGCTCAAGCATCAGAATGCTGAAGTGGACTCAAAGCTATTATCACCATCTGCAAAGCTTAGCATGACTTGGCAAGTGATAACAATGAGAACGGATGTTGCTGCAAAGGGAAAGGCCAGACTTCCATTTTTATTTTTGGTCTTGGACTAAGAACAAGAAAATATAGACCAAGCAGTCTGTGTGGGTGAGCGACAGAAAATGCATCCTGAGTAGAGAAATGTGATTCCTGTGGGACAGAATTCCACTTTCACTTTCTGTCAGTGTTTAGAGCAGCTGAGGGGAAGTGACAAAAAAGCACACAGGTAAATGAGCAGCAGTCCTAATTTCCTGTTGGTCTGTTTTGAAGGATGGCATGTTGAGCTGGGCTAAGCTTGATACAATTAAAGGTGATTTTATGTAAAGCTCCCACAGGGTAATGGGTGTGATGGGGAACGTTTCTTTTCACTCTTTTTGTAGGAACCAACAAAGCTTGATGACAGACATGTGTGTCTTAACTGCTAGGTTCCCATGAGAAGCCTGTGGGAGTGTTACCACAATACACACTCATATACACACAGTCTGTCTTAGGAAGGAAACCTAACTTGTGTCAGCCCACACATCGTCCTAACCCCTGACTTAGCTCAGTGTAAACAATGACATGGACACTAAAGCCTACTGTAACAAGTCACTATTCTCATGTGTCAGCTTCTCAGAAACCAAGTAACAGCCACCATGTGTCAACTTTATCTGTTGGTATTTACAGTGGTTACATAAGAGACTTGAAATTTCCCAAATGCAGTTCCAGTTCAGTTGTTCAAAACTTTTCCGTCATCTTTTCTAAGGAGCTGGAGTTTTTACGGGTGGCCAAGAAGGAGAAGCTGCGGGAGGCGACTGAGGCCAAGCGCAACCTGCGCAAAGAGATCGAGCGTCTGCGGGCTGAGAGCGAGAAAAAGATGAAGGAAGCCAATGAGTCACGCATCCGTCTGAAGAGAGAACTAGAGCAAGCTCGGCAGTTGAGGGTCTGTGATAAAGGCTGTGAGGCCGGACGTCTGCGTGCAAAATACTCAGCACAGGTCAGTGTGTAAATGCATTTTTCCTTCAGTGCCTTGGTCACATGTGGGCTTAAAGCATAAATAAATATCCACCCATTTAAGGGTAAGGGTTAAGTTTCTATTTTGACTATGTTTGAGCTGATGTAGTTTAGGTTGTGCTGCCACATGTTAAATTCAGATACTGTCACGTCTAATGTATGTATTTTGGCCGTACACCTTTCTCACCCTGAGTGAAAGTTAGGGGGTTAGGATTATGAGTTAGAGATTTTCTTGTGATCAGACAAGTAGAATTGAGGAAAGATGTTTTGTTTAGTTTTGTTTTTTTACCTGCTGACGGTAATAAAAAAAAACCCATCTTTCCTCAATTCAACTTGTCTGATCACAAGAAAATCTCTAACTCATTTGGCATGGAAGACATGATGAATGTAATCAATCTATTATGGGTTAGCATTATTGTTGGACTGAATGTTAAAAGGTTAAAATACTTTGGGACAGTTGAAACCTGACAATACAATAGCCAACAAACCAAAAAGTCATTTGTGTGCAACCATGATAAAGTCTAGACAATTATGTCAACACTGTCAGCCTAATTACAGTGTTTAAGAGTTTTACCGTCTCAAACACTCTGAAGGTCAGGAGAGGAGAAGTAAAGAAGAAAACAACCACATTTCCTCTTTCGTAGTTAAAAAATAAAAGGGTGTAACCCAAAGTGCACAGACGTATGATAAGTCTCCCTCCGAGAGGAAACAGGAATAGACGTTGACTTCCCTCAGGCATCATGGGAAATGTAGATTAGACAAAACAAGAGGAAGGTTATGTTCTCCATCTGTGGCTGTGTGCCTCCCTGCAGAGACTGCACAGACTGCAGACATCTCCACTGGTTGCCTTTCAAAGATGTTTGCTACAGCCTGGGCTCAGGACCTAAATCTAAGCCTTTTCACATTTTCATGTGCTGGAAGATCACCACTTTAGAAAAAGTAGTCAGCCTTGGGGTCAACCAGCTTGTTATCGATAACTCATCGAAGAGTTAAGGTTGTATAGGGTTCCATGGGAAGGACTGATGTTAAAAAGATTAACAAGCAACATATCTTGATGGATTTTTCTGCTTTTATGATCAGTTTCTGGAATTCAGTTGTGCAGTACAGTTATGAACACCATAGACCAGAGATGTCAAAACCAACAGCCTACGGGCTAAACACAGCCCCCCAAAGGTTTCAGTCCGGCTCACAGGATGGATTTACAAATTCCAGACGGTACACAGAAGACAATGACAGTCAAGAGTGTCAGTGAGTGTTAACAAGGTGCATTGATTATGAAGTGAAATGCTCTAGTTTGCTCTCAGGTGCGTGTTACTAAAAGCTTTGTGCTTTTGTAGATCCACTGCGACCTGTAAGTTGTGATGCAAACATGTAAGTGATAAACTGAGACATAACATTGACAATTATTTTTCTATATTTTCATACTGTAAATTAACCTTTTTTGCACAAAAATGAACAAAAATTTGGAGTTGTTATTATTTACAAGTTGTTATTCTATTGTTTTACTGGTCTGGCCTGCTTGAGATAAAATTAAAATGCTTGAAGAATTCTTCAGTCAAATTAAGTCAGTCAAGCTGTACTGTTTTCAAGACAAACTGGCTTGGACACTAGACAAGGAAACAAAGGATTTGGACACATTGAGAAATCAGAAACAGGAAGTAGGACTATTCCAGTTGGCATTCTTCACAGCTTCCACAAATACTCCATGTTTCTGTTTTCAAAACCCCCCTCACTATGTGGAAAAAAAACTGAGCTAGCAACTCCATGCTGAAAAGTTTTGACAGAGTTGAATTGTGGCAATGGCACTGCAATTACTTTTTAATACAAAGACTGGCCACCCCAAAAGCAAACGTTCTTCCAAAACAAGTTCTCAATGACTCTTTTTAAATATGCTGTCACCACAAATCTGGCTGAGGGCTCCCAAGATTAGTACAGTTGGTTTCAAGAAATACAGACAAGTCATAATTTGTTGTTGTTTTCCCCAGAATGATAGTGGATTCAGCCAAACCTGTTGTCATTGCAGATAGATATGCAGAGAGTCAGAACGTAACTCCAACATGTTAGTAATGTATACTGGTCTTTCAAAAGGTGTCCGTCGTCTTCATGTTACTGATTTGTGGTGTTAACTTTTCCCTACCCTGTGTTTTCCAGATTGAAGACCTCCAGATGAAGCTGCAACATGCTGAGGCTGACCGCGAGCAGCTCCGAGCTGACCTGCTGCAGGAACGGGAGGCCAGGGAACACCTGGAGAGAGTGGTAAAAGAACTGCAGCAGCAACTTTGGCCCAAATCAAATGGCAACGAGTCTGCACCTAAAGATATGCTGGCTGACAACTAAAACCCAGCAGCCAACCTCACTGTCTGACCAACCATTCCCCCTTTAAATCACTCTTAAACATTTCCCTCCCATACTCACCACCCCAATGCACCACTGCCCATCACGCATCACCCTCGAGAACAAAACTAAAGACTCCCATCCTCAGGCCAGAGACAGCAAGTCCTTGTCCACACCTCTGAAATGTCATCTGAGTGGTTTACCATGAGAACAAGTTTGACGCTGTAATGACTGTCACTAAATTGAGCACTGAGATGAAAAATCATGGAACTGAAAACTGAATGGAAGACAAAGCGATCGATGTATAGCACAAAATGTGGTTGTGCCTGTATTCTAGACTTTGGCAGACATCTGTGATGGTGAAGGCTATTCAGAGGTGTTAGTGGTGTGGTCAAAGAGGGCCGGGTTCTCAGATTACCCATAGTTTCCTAAAAAGTCTCCACTGCCATCCCTCGACATGACGAAGATGGAGAATATGAAGACATTATAAGCTATTTAAGAGATACTTAGCGATATGTAAAGCAAAAAAAAAAAAAAAAAACTCTTTCTTTGTTTAATGTTGGAGTGAAAAACATAAACAATTATTTGGAGGATGAACAAAACAATAAATGAACTGACCACAGTGCCACCGTGGTTTTGTTGGTTTTTCAGGAAGCCATTGCAGTCCACTGAGAGGAGGGGGGGCATCACATCGGAGATTCAGGTGACCTGCCCTTTCCTCCTAGTGTTTTGTAAAACGGTCTTTTATCTATAGGCAGGTTTGCAGTTGGGATGGATATTTTTCCCTCTCTTCAGATCAAACCCTGGATTGGGAATTGGAAATCATGCTTCGTTTGTTCAAGGCACCTTTTTTATACCTGCTTTATTTTTGGGGGGGGGGTTTTCTTTCTGAAAGTGAGCACTTGTTTTGGATGATCATCAACAGTATCCAGCAGGACCCTGTCTCACACAGACACACACTGGTTGCCATATGTGTTTCTAAGCATTTGGGTTAAAACCCTTATCTTCTAAAGAACTCCAGATGTGAGTGTGGCCTTGTTTTCTCATCTTAGTAACATTTGATCGATGAAAGGCGACATGTTTAATTCCAATCCACGAGTTTGTTATTTTCCAGCTGGACGGGTCATCGGTGACTAGAACCACAAAATGTTCATTTGAATTAAATTAAAGCATGTAAATATAAATATATGTTGGGTTTTTTTTGTTTATTTGTTTTTTGTTTTTTACTTTACGATAATGAATCGCACTTTGTCATAACAAAATACTGTTATAATGCAATTGTACTCCCACTATTGTCTTCAATCTTACTTTGAAAATATGTTATTCACAACTGCTATCATATAAATCCTGTAAGCATTTTGTTGATTATCTCGGAATAAATACTGTTCTTTTTTTTTCCTCTCCTCAAAGCAAAGTATTGTAAATAAATGGAAAGAAAAAAGGCTCTTCCTGTTGCTTGCTGATACAGTGTGGGACCCCTCCCCCCCCAAAAAAAAAGTAGTGGGCAACTTATTCTCCCTCTTTTTAGTGTAATTTAACTGACATAAATATGAGCACCCAGTTAAATTTGACTAAATACTTGGATCAAACATTCAAAGGCAGGAACTTCAGAGGGCAGGCGAGTCAATCTGTCATCACAAAGTGGGTACAATGCAATCAGAATGTACATTGTGTTATGCTATTTTTTCCTTTGGTTGTTGATGTTGTTTAAAAATGTGGAGATATTTTATTGCTTGTCTGTTATGTTCACTTTTTTCAATAGAACAAGTCATATTTTCTTTATGCATGAACATTTAAAAAAAAAAAAAGGTTTGCCATACATATAGTCAGTTATTGGGCATTGATACTGTACATGTAAGGGTTTTATTGTGTTATGCAATATAAAGTAATTGTCTTATTTAGAAGAGGAAAAGGTAATTAAAAAAAGCAACAAACTGTATCTTAAGAAACACTTCACACCTGCAAAAATAAGGAAAGATGAGGAAAAAATATTGAAATGCTGGACAACCTCAAGTGCCTGAAAGTGGGCGAAAGGTTTCCAGAAAAGGAAGAACTGATGATGAAGCTGTCGGGGGCAGGGCCTCCCATCCACTTCACTTCTTGTTTGCAGCCCCTCCCTCCCTCAGTTACTATCAGTATTCCTAAAACCAACTAGTTTACAAACAATTTTTTCTTCTTTTTTTTTTCAAAACAGAACAATTGTTGCTCAAGGCTCTATTTTTTGTTTGTTCTGAATGAGTGCTTTTTCCCTCCTCCATTTGATCTAAGATATGCATGTTCAAACAGTTTTTTATACAAAATCTTTAAAAGCCACTTGCTTCAGTGAATTGTTATAATAATGACTTAACTGTTTTAATCCCAGTTCTGGTCCTGAGATGGACTTTATTCAGGAGAATAGAGGGCATTGTGTTAATAATAAAAAGCCCTATGAATTTCGTATGTGACTTTCCTGATGTTGATCAGAGAACAACTCTGTGTCTGTGACTTTGGCAGACCTAAAAAATTGGTACATTTTGTAATTGTTTTTACACTCAAAAGAGTATGTGTAGTTTACTTTATCCATGGTTTTTTACAAGAAAAACAGAAGGGAGACAATATGGTCATTGGCTCTTCTCTCTTCCATGCACAACAAAAAAAGAACTGGTCTTGTTTTCTAAAGGAGAATCATTTTGCTAAAGAATGGACATTAAAGCAGCAATAACAGTCCATATAATAGACAAATACTAGCCAGTGTGAAGATAAGAATTTACACATGTAAATATTTTTTTTCAGTTATGATATTGTATAATATATGTACATGGTGTTCCTTTTTCAAAAAGAAATCTTTTCTTACTATATAGCTGTCTTTTTCTTCTTTTTTGAATTTGTGTTTTAACTGAGAAGTTTCAAAAACAGTTAATGCAGTGCGTAAGAGAATATTCCCTACATAAACATGTTAATCCATTTCTGTTCCTTTGTTTTATTTTGGGGTTTTTTTTTTAGAGTCTTTATATCGAATTACTTTTTTCACCAGTTCATATATATTTTTAACAGTAGCTTCTTCAGTATCCAATAGCGGAGCTGCAGTACAGGTTGTGCTTGACGCCACCTTGCAGATTGTTTTCCCATCATCCTCATTTATCCTAGCCCTATGCTGCTGCTAATACTATATAAACCTTACAATTCTAGAAATATTTTTATGTAAGAGGTAAATGTAAGCTTTCCCATTTATTAATGCCACATATACAGTATGAAAAAGAGGCTTGGCTTATTCATCTATGTCCCTTGTCCCCCCCCCCCCTCATGTTTTCACGCCTTGTTCCACACTCCTTCCTCTGAATGGCACCCCCTCCTTCCCCTTCTCTCACGACACGGACTACATTGTAAAGTAAAGGACTTTATGAGATTATGTTTGAAAATAGCTCTGCTTATATACTACAGTGACTGAATGTACAGTGTATAGATGCATTACCAGAAATAAAGTTGTTTGTCCAGATTGAATGACCCAGTTTCTTGTTTTTGTTTTGTTTGCTTTGCCTATTTGGTAAACAACATAAATACTAATTATACTGTGAATGTTCCCCTAAATTAGCTCAATGATTTGGAAGAATGAACTTCAAAATATTACTCCCTTCAGCTAAAGTAGGACGGAGAAGTAATTCTTGAAAAATGGACACTACAGATCACAAATACATCTAGAAGGTAACAGATAATATATTAATGAACATTATTTCATTCAATAATAAGCTGAAAAGGTCATTTT
>JAPTGW010000026.1:32512015-32524771 GCA_029814545.1 Apogonichthyoides opercularis
TTCTATTATTTTCATTAGAGACAGATAAATTAATGTATTAGTAAATAATTGCCAACCACCATGGATAAAAAAAAAAAAAAAAAAAAAAAAAGAAACATACAAAAAAACTGCAACAAAGATAACAGAAATGAAACAACAATCATTAATTTATATTGTGTGATAGTAGCAACATGATTTTAAGCAAAGACAGACCTGACCTGGATTGCTCAACCTACAAAATGGGAATTATAGTGTATTTGTGTTCTGGTGTAAACCCTTTTCAGACACAATAATAAATAAATTGTTAAATATTTGGTTCTCACAGTGTATAAACATCAGATAGACAAAGCCTATAGTTTATTTATTTATTTGGCAATAAAAGAGTAGTTGGGTAAACTGGCTAAAACTCAGGAAACATCTTACAATCAACGCAATATTCTCACAACACTGTTAATGTTTGTTTATTAAATTGTAATTCTGCAGAATGTCACGATAGCTGTTGTTTAGTTGTAGCCCACACATGGCATTTAATCAAAAATATGTTTTTCACATTAGTCCTCATTTGGCCTCGGCGCTTTATTTGTCTCACTCTTGCGCTGAGTTGGTAAGAAAGCCCATAGAAATACAACATCCGACCATGAGGAGCTGCTGTTTCCATGGCGACCACTCTCTCTGTCATCCAGTGACGTCAAGCACCAACGCAGATACAGAGGAAATTAGACCAAAATAGATTGAGTCATAGGGGTCTTCAGCTTCAACGTGATGCAGATTCTTTGTTGTTTAAATGTTTAACAATGATCTATAAATAAAGATTGCAAACTACATTTTTTCATCTTAGCCTGTTTCTTTGTTTTACTTTTTCTTTCTTTCTTGTTTTTCATCAGAAACATAGACACTATTGACCCATTAGTTTCTTTAATAAAATCAAATAATCTGGGTCAAAATTCAGATGAACTTTACTGATCCCCTAAAGGAAAGTTGTTTGTTCTTGAGAAAGCAGGATATTTACTAGTGTGGAAAACTAATCCACATAAATACAACTTGGCATGTTGATTCTGAATAAAATAAGCTCCTCTGTTAATGTTAATAATTGCATTTACTGAGCGTCTTCTCTCCTTTTTGCCATTTGTGTTCAGGAATCTGAAAAGATCATTGCCGAGCTCAATGAAACCTGGGAGGAGAAACTCAGAAAGACTGAGGCGATCCGCATGGAGAGGTCAGTATTGACACTCCTCATATATTTCCGTGTCTATCTTTCCAGGGTGGGGATGTGTGTTTCCACTGCTCCATCCATTCATCTGAATCCTGTCAAAGCTGGGCACCTCCTCACCACTCCATCTCAGTCTCGTCACCCCCACCCCTTCCTGTCACTTTCTCACCTATCTGTCTTGTTTCCTTTTGCACTCTTTCTGTCCGTTCGCCCTCTTTTCTCTGTTGTCTCACTCTGTTGCACACACTCCCCTCTCACACCCTTGAGCCGCTCATCTGTGGCTGCGAGCATCAACCATGTTATTGTCTGCATTGAGTCTCACTGGTGCCATTCTCTGCCTGCTGTCATGCCACAAATCACTTACTATAATGTTGCACACCATCAGTGCTCATCCTGTTTCTCTTATCGACACAAAAGCTTTCAGATGCAAAGAGGAGCATATGTTGTATCTGCAAAGTACACTTACTTCTCCCTACAGAAGTAGCCCTTGTACTTTTACAACATGTGTAAAAACAATAACAATCCCTTCCATTGTATTTAACTATTATTGCTCAGTCCTCAGTCACCTTTCATTCTTTCATGATAATGTTTAACTTTCACTATGCACAGTTTGACACCTTTGAGAGTTTTCTTACATTCATTTTCAGGCAGATAATGTTTCTCTTTACAGACCAAAAAAATTTAATTGAAGGAGCAGAATTTGTTACTAAAAATTGTGGTGCAGATTGTGAGCTAGTATGTGAGTTTTATGAGTATAGTGTGTGAAACCTGAAGAAAGAGATTAAAAATTGAATTTTAGTGAACCAGGAGACATAAACTGCTCATCAGATAAACATAATATTAAAAAGCCTACAATATTTGTACATTCAAGATCACAGAGGATGGAAGAGAAGATGGCTTTGAACATTTTTGGTTGGAAAAACATTACTAAACTCAAATTATTCATTGCATTCTACTTTTATCAAGTCTTATGACTACGGAAAAGAACAACTTTAACACAAATATGAAAAACTCTCCTCAGTTTATGAATGTCTTTTCTTAGTGGAGGAGATGGTGTTAGTAACCATTATTTGGGTAGAAAAACAACACTAAACTCATGTTCTTTAATGTAGTCTAATTTATCAAGTCTTATAATATGACTAAAAAGAAGAAAAACCTTAAATCAAACATGAAAAACCTCTCCTGAGCTCATGAATGTCTTTCTTTTACTCTAGGGAGGCCTTACTTGCAGAGATGGGTGTTGCGATCCGTGAAGATGGCGGCACTTTGGGCGTCTTCTCTCCTAAAAAGGTATGACAGACATATGCACATGAAACTGACGGCAAGTACTGTGTCAAAAATTCCCATGGATTCACACCCTTCAACCATCCCTTTCTCAGCGCCGTCATCCATGTTGTCTTTTTGATGGGAACCTCCCAGTTCTGTCACTGGTTTTTCTCACCCAGTCTCTTTATCTTTCTGTCCTTTTTTTCCACTCTTTGTTATTTGCTTCCTCCACACACTCAGCTGAGTCACGAAGGACTATTTGATGAGCAATTTAATTGTTTTCCCACCAAGAAGGTTTGTTGAATGGAGTCAGCAGGCAGAATTCCTTCCTGAACTAGATGTAGCAGAGTTTAGTTAAGTCTTCAGTAGTGAATTACCATGTAAATGTACTTATTTGCATAGTCCGATTAGTTCTCTTTGTTGCTGCCACCCTGTGCACAGATGTTTTTATATGATATTGCTCTCTTTCAACTACTGTGTAAAACCATTAGAGTTTAATTTTCCCTTCCATGTTTGATTAAAACAATTTATTTCATTATTTGATTGAAGCTGGTTTGAGACAAGGGGGCTATATTATATAAACCTTTCCTTTTGCTGAGCTATTTCTTTCAGCTATGAGCTATTACTGCTCTCATGAGTCTTATTAAATTACAGGCAGTGGAACATTCCTTTTAAGAGGCAGCATGTTGTGGCTGTAAAATAGAGATGTCTCAGTATACTTATGTCAGCAGTCGCAAACATAGCCGACAAAGAGATTAGTTATCTTCTAAGTCACAACACTAACCATCACAAGATCAGCTAGTTCCAGAAAATTCCCTTCTTTGAAATGAATCCCCCCTCAACCATCATCTGATCCCCCTGTAAACAGCTGTTGTGTTGTGTTTTCATTTCATTTTTATTCACATCCATTTGTTTTCCATTCTTTTTTTCTTCTTTCACCTACTGCCTATCCGTGGGTTAGCACTGTGATCTCTATGCAGACTTAAATGGGGTGTTTTCCCCAAAACAGGTTGGTGGTTTGGAGCATTAGAGCATAGTAGTAACATTTTGTAGTGGTGCACACACTAGAGGTGTCGGTGCAGACATTTTTGTCCACTTTCATGTAAGAGATTATTTATTGCAGAAAGTCCATAAACTGTTCAGATATGAAGCAAAACTCACTTGGTTGAAATCTGTAGTGTTGATGTCGTTGTCTCTACTGCCAACATAAATAAGGTGCAGATTTTCTATAAATCTAATTGTCACACCTCTCATGTTTCATCTGTAGACTCCACACTTGGTTAACCTGAACGAGGATCCTCTCATGTCAGAGTGTCTGCTCTACTACATCAAAGACGGAATTACAAGGTAACCAGACTTTGAGTAATGGCACTGAAATGCAACAGAGGATGGAGGAACAGTTTGGAATTCCTCCCAGGCGAAGTCTCTGGAAAACTACTCTGTGTTTAACTTTATGTTAAGGATGACAGAGTTTCTTACAACACTTTAAAAGCTGCTGCTGATCAGAACAAAGTTACTTTCTTCTCCTTCTTATTTTCTCTATCTTTGATGTTCCTGAGTTCTTTGAGTACAATCATGCTGTAGAGGGACAATAATAGAATCACAGATGAAAGTACCGTAATACTTCACAAATGCTCATCTCATGAAAAATGTTTAAAGGTTAAGTTTAACTCCTGATACTTGAGTTTTAACAATGAAAGAACATTGCTTACTCTGTCAAAATGGCTGCTGTGATTGTTGCAGGGTGGGTCAAGCGGATGCTGAAAGACGGCAAGACATTGTTTTAAGTGGGGCCCATATCAAGGAAGAGCACTGTATCTTCCGCAGCGAGAGAAATGCCAATGGAGATGGTGAGCCACAGCGTTATGTCTCTGCTTTGCTTTGTTTTATGTGTGGATTATATATTAGGAGGTAATGAGTTTGTTGAAAACCTAAACACACTGAGAAACATGCATTGAAAAGTAAATTGATGGACTTACTGTTTATAGACAGTAAAGTTTTATGGTCTTAAGATGCAATGGATGAGATGTTTGGATAGGATGAGTCACTTATTGTATGTTCTATTTTTGCTGCAGTCATCGTCATGTTGGTACCCTGCGAGGGATCAGAAACCTACGTCAATGGAAAACGCGTTGATGATTCCATTCAGCTTCGTTCTGGTATGTTATTTTTATTTATATGGACGGTAGTGTAAAAAAACGTTTTGAAACGCTCTTAATATTTTACACAATCTCAGATATTATCATGAAACATTTACAGATAAATTTTGGTTGCGGCTGTACCAGAGATAAACAAACAAATGCAAATGATTTTTTTTGGTTTATTGTTTACACCAAAAAATGACAAAACTAAATTCTTCACAGTTTCAACTTGTCATGTCCTGGATGTGTTTCATTCTCTTGCTTAAAATATCCAATTTTGACCTTGATGGAACAGAGCATGTGCAGAAGGGAGCTTGTGGACTTAGAGAATGGAATAATACTTGGCAGAGTTCAATGACTTAAGAGTGATTCTTAATGCAATATATCACAAATGCATGGGGTGTCCAAAAACTTTCTGCCACCACTGTATTTACAAGTATGATATAACCTGTGATATGATGGTTTCTGTAAGCGGAGGAACTGATAACACTATCATAAAACCAGGGTCATAATAAGAAGAAAACAACAGTTGAAAGAAATATATTTAAACTGTGCTTATGCATTTTCTGGTATATTTTATGCTGTCTATACCAGTGTTGAATGTTTTGCTCTACCTTCTTTTAGGCAACCGCATAATTATGGGAAAGAACCATGTTTTCCGGTTCAACCATCCAGAGCAGGCCAGGGCCGAAAGGGAAAAGACACCATCAGCTGAAACCCCTGTGGAGCCAGTAGACTGGACCTTTGCTCAGAGGGAGCTCCTGGAGAAGCAGGGTATCGACATGAAGCAGGAGATGGAGAAAAGGTATGGGACCCATCCCTATGTGATGGAGCATCTTATTGTGTCTGTTTTATGACATGAAAGATTGTATCTAGAGACCTTTCAGGGATATGTGTTGTTTTTCACATCACTATTTCATTAATTTTTGTAGGCTGACTGAGATGGAAATATTGTACAAAAAGGAGAAGGAAGAAGCTGACCAACTTCTGGAACAACAGAGACTGGTGAGTTCAAATTTGTTTAAGCTGGAATTTAATCAAACCCACTATGTGAGATGTATGGATCTAGTTTATTTTGACCTATAATTAACGTTTCAGATGTCATAGATATGTAGACTGCTCTCAGTAATGTTTGAATATATTTAATACAAGTCAAGTTTAACTGTGACTATGTTTTTTTGCAAGATAGTAAAATTCAAAAGCAGCGTATTTGACGTTCCCATAAGTGTGCTAAGTGTGATAAGTTAAAGCATGGTTTTTCTATGGTTACTTAGAAAGCTAGTAATTGTTTTTTGGATTGTAGTGTCACATGGTCTATTTACTTCTGACTAGTACTAATTCTCACTCTGAGCTCTGACGCTGAGATGTGTATGTGTGTGCAAATCACACTTTTACTCCTTGCACATGTCTGTTTTTCTTGCATGGAAGATTTTCTGGTTTGAGACAGATGAGCTTTTACTTGCCTTCCCCTTGATTTTAACTGATTTTCTGTAGCAGTTTGATTGATTGAGAAATAGCCTGTAAAGCTTCCCCCTTTCACCCCTGTTTTCACTTTTCTTGTGTCTCCTATAGAAATATCTGAATCTTGCAAAACAGCACCTTACAGCTAAAGTTATTTAAATATTTCAATATTGGGACAAAATGTTTTTGTTTTTTTTTAAGACTGATTGATTATTGATCAGTATTGAACCCCTCCCCCCCCCAGCCCTGTTTTCAACAAGTGACGCTGCTTTTGCATGGTTCATGTTAATAGCATGTTTTCTTAACTCATTCAGTGCTGGTTCTAGACTAAGTTGCAGAGTTTGCTGTTGAGCTGGTCTACTTTGAGATGGCTGTTGATTTGCTTGGATTAGATTTCTACTCTAGTTTTCTTGCTCTGTTTTGTCCTGAGTTTTCATCTCTTCAATGCAGTTGCTGACATGTACAATGCATTGTGATAACAAAAATCCTCCTGTAGTTTTTGACTTGGATAGTGACAATGTGGTTTCTCATTGACTTCTTTGGCTACCATTCTTTGCTAGCCTTACCTGGCATCTGTGTAGCACATTGAGGGCATGGCTCATCAACAGAGTTATCACTGCTCGCAATTGAATCAGTGAATCACAGACCTCTTCATCCTGGTGGTTTTATGTGCAGAGCTATAGGCATAGGGCTCAGACTCTCATCAACACCACATGTCCAATTCAAGCCATAGATACAATATCATCCACAAAACCTGAAGATTTTGTATCAACTGGTTGTGATCTGTAATGTACTTTGTCTACAAAAATGAGAAACTGCATTTTTTCCAACTAACAACTTTCTTGTAGTGGATTAACACTTACCCTCACTTCTGCCTCCTCTCTTTCTACTGGCTTTCTGATCAGCTGAGCACTGTCTTCTAACACACTGCTAACACTAAAGTCACTGAAACCTTCTGGACTAAAGGGGGAAGTTCCAAAATCCATCTACCTGCATGCCACTGTAGGATGTTTGGGATCCTGCTATCAAATCACCAAATTTTAATTACGAAGAGGAATTTCACAAAACAATACAGAAGTGCTCCAATCAGCAACTATGCTTTATTGATATTTCTTTTTCTAATCATAATAGACATGCTTTACCTTTACTTTTAATATCAATATGCAACATTGGGAACACTTTTGATCAAGCTCATGCAAGTGCATGGTCTAATGAAAGTAAATTTATTCATATGTATTACACCCATACCGGGTTCACTAGAGAAAATGTAACGAAGACAAACTAACAAGAAAGTCAATGAAAGCCACTGTCTGTTGGGTTTAATTTCTTTGTATTTCTACTTTAATTTTGGACATAAATATGGTCTTAAATGGTGTTGCATGTTGGCATACATCTTGGTTAGTAATGATGTATGCGAAACATTTTATTAATATTAATACAAATGGCCATCTTTGGTAACTGCCTTGAGTCTCTAAAACCTGAACATCAAATTTTGTCCAACACCAAGTATTTTATTGAGATTTAACCTCAGCTCAGCAGTTCCCATGTTGCATATTCACACTTTGATTCATTCTTTTTTTAAAAGAAGCCATCCTTTCACCTCTTTGATTTCCCATTGTAATTTTCTCCTTTTTTTGGGAACCATTTGGTTTGTTTCCTGTGTTGTTTTCTTAAGGATGGCGACTCTGATAGTGGGGATGACTCAGATAAGAGGTCTTGTGAAGAGAGCTGGAGACTGATCACTTCCTTGAGGGAAAAGCTGCCCCCCAGCAAGCTACAAACTATAGTGAAAAAGTGTGGATTACCCAGCAGCGGGAAGAGAAGAGAGCCAGTTAAAATGTACCAGATCCCTCAGCGACGCCGCATCACCAAGGACTCCAAGTGGGTGACCATCTCAGACCTGAAGATCCAGGCAGTCAAAGAAATCTGCTATGAAGTAGCACTCAATGACTTCCGGCACACACGGCAGGAAATTGAAGCACTAGCCATTGTTAAAATGAAGGAGCTTTGTGCCAGCTACAGCAAGAAGGACCCTAACGAGCGGGACTCGTGGAGGGCGGTGGCTCGAGATGTTTGGGACACTGTAGGGGTTGGTGATGAACGTATTGAGGATGTCATCACCAATGGGTCTCGACCAGGAGGGGCTGTCATGGATGAACTGAAGGTGCACATTGACAAACTTGAGGACATCTTGCAGGAGGTGAAGAAACAGAATAACATGAAGGATGAGGAGATTCGTGCACTCAGGAACAAGATGGTCAAAATGGAAAAGGTCCTTCCACTCATCACCCCTGAGGGCCAAGAAAAACCTCCTAATGAAGGCGCTTGTCCGAGTGCTGCCAGAACTCCAAGCCCCGGAGAGGGAAAACCACCTTTACCTGAAAAGCCTAATTCAGAGGAAGGAGATTCACAAACAGGCCAAACTGCAGTAGATGATTCAACCCTAAAGCGAGGTCACATACGCTGGATGCGTCAAGAGCAGCTACGCCTGAAAAACCTTCAACAGCAAGAGATCTCTAAGCAGCTTCGTAGGCAAACTGGACCACACCGCTTTATTCCCCCAGAGGACCGCAAGTTACGCTTTCCCTTTAAAAGTAACCCCAAGCACCGCAACTCCTGGAGTCCTGGTACTCATATCATTATCACAGACGAGCAGGTCATTGAACTGAAGGTGCCTAAAGAAGCTGTGGAGGAGGAAGAGGGAGAAACCCAAGCTGCAGAAAGTCTGCAGCAAAGAGAAAAAATGGCAGCTTCAGTTATTCAAGTCACACCTCCACTCCCCAGCCCAGTGATCCCACGCAGAAGCAAAGACTTGGAACAGGGTATAGGTCAGGGTCCCAGACATACCTATAAGAACAATCAACATCAACAGCCCTATGAGCGAGGCAGAAGCAACTCGTTTAATCACCGCCAGCGGCCCTCTGGCTCCATGGAGTCACTGCAGCAGTCTGAAAATAACAGGAGGCACTCACAGGTTTTCTACCAGCCCCGCCACCATCAGACCCAGCCCATACATCCACAGCCACACCATCAACACCCCTGCCATTACAATAGCATGCTTTATACTGATGGCAGCTTCAATGGCTACCAGGAATACCATCACACTGACCAACCTAACCATCCAATCAGCTTTCAGCCACCTCCACGAATGCGCAGGCAGATGTCTGCTCCTAATCTCAAAGCCAGCAGAGAGACAACAGTCTGAGTGAGGAATGGAGGACTAGTTTGACACTTTTTTAGTGGGCAAAGACATTACAGATCACAACAGCTCATAAATCATGTGAGATGAACAACTTAAACTGTGACTTTTGCACTTGAACAGTGTGTTATTGGTTGATCCAAAATTATTGTATGTATCATAAGAAGACATTTCATCATCAGCGTAATAACATAAACCGTTTTATCAGTTGTGCTTTATTGTGCGCTCTGGAGAGCCGTCATGAGGAACTGAAGATGACACATGATAAGGAGACAGTGTTTATTACAAGGGACTTGCCGTGCCTACTCTTTATTTTTCAGCCTGTGTGACAATTCATTAATCATGCTTTGATTTGCCAAAATTATCTTCATGGTTGGAATTCTGAGTTTACATCTTTGCCATTTTAGTATTGATTTATCATGAATGTTTCTTAGCCACTACAGTATGAACACAGGAAAGTGTCTCATTGTCATCAGATCTTTTGTTGTAGACGAAATTAAGAGCTGAATACATGATATTTATTACTATGTACCCTGTAATTGAATGTTAGGGTAGATGAATTCATTTTCTAGTTTTTGTTTATACCTCATAATACATTTTCTGTCATGAATCATTATTGGCCTAGATCAGGAATCTAAAGACCAGTATGTTTAAAACATAACTATGGAATGACTTGATGCACTAGTCAATTATGTGACTGCCTTTTTAAAACAGATGGAAATAGTGGTCTAAGGAAGCAGTAATCAAGAAGTGCCTTTTGATTCACTAACTTCCCTTATTCCTGCTGTGCATTTATGCTTCAGTATTTTCTTTTCCTTCCCTTTAAATTAGAGCTTATACAAGGTTCGTGTTAAAATGTGGAAGCAAAAGTATTTGACACACCTAACAAAACTAACTTTTTATATTAACAAACTGATTTATTCAAATACAAATTCAATTAATTGCTTTATCCCTAAATGATTTTTATGAAAAACTTATTGATTTACTAAAATATGTAACTACTGCCTTCTTGTATTAACAGTGTTTGCACTTCCCCAAGTATTAGATAAGCTGAATAATTAGTGAATGCACAGATCTAAATATCAAGCAATAAGTTACAAGATATTTGAAATTTTGAGATTTTTATCAAATGTACCACATTTTATATTGTGGTATATTTCTCACCAGAATGTTTTCATCAACGATGAATGATGATGATGATGATGGCATGCTCTCACTGAATGCTGGAGTCCACTAAATATATTCTCAAATGTAAAAACCACTATAGAGGTCCAAGAACTGTCAACAACATTGTCTGAATGTTTTACTTTAACCAGTCCAGAATGTTTAAGATCATTTTCTTACAATCCACACATTATGAACTGAGCTCTGATTTCCGTTATGAACCCCCCCTCCTTCTCCCTTTGTGGTCTTAAAATTGCATTTCAGTTTGGTTTGTGGTTCACTGAGTAAGCACAGAGTTCAACTTCTTTCAAATGGGTGTCCTACAGAGGGTTGTCATGGTCACTAAAGACTCGCCTTAAAAATGTTGGAGGGAAGACAAAGACTTGAAGTGTTTGCATAGTGTTTTCCATAACAACTATCCATGTCAAATGAGATTTTGAGGACTGTGGATTTTTTTTTTTTAATCCTCAAAAATGCATCATGTTTATGCAGCCTGGATAGATTCATCATTAATCTGTCATTTTCTGCCTCTGTGCTTAAGCTGATACTTAAAACAGTTGATGTCTTGCCTGCTGCTTCTGTAGCTTTAAAAGAACTCTTTAATAAGTACATTTTCATACCTGATGGCCTTCAAATCATTTTAGAAAAACAGTGACACTCAGCAGCATGGGAGAAACCATTAAGGACTATCACAGTAATCAATTTTGGTTTAGAAAAATGAAACAATCTTCTGTGTTTTATACTACATTTTGACAATATATGTCATGCCTTATTATGCTGTAACAAAAACCAAATGATATAATGACATGCAAGACTAGTCTCTCCACCCAGCTCCTTTCTTTCAGCCTCATGTCTTGATGACTATCTTTGCATGCAGTAGCTTACATTTCTTCATCCCTAATAAATGCTCCGTTAAAGAATGTTATATAGCCTTTGTACTGGTGCTGATGGCTACCAGGTAGCTGGAAAGTAAATGATATCAGTGATTAAATGTGTACAGTGTACTGTCCTTTTGAGTATAGATATGCAGTATATCTGTGTCGGGTCTCAATACACAGTGTCTGTTGAGTGTTGTATGTCTGCTGTTTCAACAAACATTATCAAGTGCCTCATTGTGGCTGTGTAGCAAGATAAACAAGAACTTTGTGTAAACAATACCTACATGAACAGCACTGTTCACAACTTTAAAAAGTGGTATACTGAATCCCTGTGTTGCTGGAGGTTTATTTTAAAGTATGGCTGAAATAAAATGACATGCTCCATGTGCAGTTATTTGTTGGTATTGATGTTTGCCTGCTGGTTAACCTGAATGGGATCTCGACATGCATCCAATACCCAGCCAAAGATGCTTAACACAGTGTAAACCCAATTCATGATAGTCATACTGTACTATTGTTCATCAAAAAATGAACTCTGTATATAATCTACAGTATGGCACAAAAGTCTTAGGTCAGTGTCAGGTTTGTTGGTTTAGTAAAGTTATGACACATGTGCATTTCTCAGTCTGTATTTAGAGCCAATGTGGATATATGTGAAGTATGTACAGCAGTAAAAACAAAAGTTTCAGGGAAAAAACAGCTTCTATAAACCACAGTGGTCATATTTAGTGTGGTCTCCTTTTGCACTTAACATGTTTTTAACCCTTTATTCAAACAAAATGAGATTTATTGCATTAATTTTCTGATGTTTTATACCAGGTTTCATTCAACACATGTCAGATAATTCTGTTTGTGCTGTTGTATCTGAAGAAAAGAGAATGAGAAATAAATATATATGCTTATTTCAACCCTGGAAAAACTGTAAAGCTAAAGATGGCCGAAGACTTTTACTAGTATTGAACGTCTACTGTAGATATTTGTGAATGGGTCATTCATTATTTAAGCCATTTCACACCTTCATGTTTTCAACATGTTTTAAAAAAAAAAAGTTTGCTTTATTTGGCACTCATCCCAGAATGCATCCCCTTTATCATAACTCTCTTGGTAAAGAGATTTGTAATCTGAATGAACTTTTCATAGTTATATAAAGGTCAAATAAAAAAACATCTTGTCACTTAACACACATGGTGTAATTTTAGCCCTCAGAAGCAGACTAATGCATACAGAGAAACCTCAACTGGATGCTGAAGTTTTAGCCTGCAGATCGACAGAATTCAGCTCTTATCTTGCTGGTTGGGTTGCAGCAGGGAGGAGGTTAATGACAAATGAAAAGGCCTCATTGTCTTCCCAGAAGACACAGAACAAACAAGATGAGGTCATCGGGACCACAGCCTGTCCTGCTCTGATGATGATGATGATGGCGCCCCTCATTGGATTACAGTTGAATCAGCTTCTGCC
>JAPTGW010000026.1:32699887-32711669 GCA_029814545.1 Apogonichthyoides opercularis
ACAGAAGGGGATGAGGGCCACTGGGGGAAAAAAATTAAATTAAGGTCCAATATATTAATATTAATATTATTATTATTATTATTATTATTATTATTATTATTATTAGAAAAAAGTCAGAATTCTGACTTTTTTTGCAGAATAATAATTTTAAAAAATATGTTGGACCTCATTTTTTCCCCAGTGGCCCTAATCCTCTTCCGTACTCTCCAGTGGCATTTGCAACTAAATTTATAAACCACAATTTGTCCTTACAAAATCTGTGGTTGCCGACATAAAACAATGCATACACTTATCAAACTACATTAAAATGCAATGCCGCTGTAAGCCACTTAATGAAAACAGACAAATCAGACAGTCACTTTGAGGTATGTTTTTAATTCCTCGACACCAGCCGTTTGAAGACAGCAGAAACCTTGGGAAAGTCATACTGAAAGCTGCAACTTAACCCCAACCGCCAGGGGCCGCAATGCGCCGGAATGTAGCTGACGCACAAATCCACGAAGAAGACGGCTGACATGACCCTCACTGACCACCGTACCAACTAGGTCGACTCATATCTGTGAACATGAAGTTTTACAGAACCTAAAACACAAAACTTTATATTACACTTGGAGACGCAGGTTTGACAACTATTCGTTTCAGTTTTGCAGCGGATTTTCAGGCTTCTTCCGACTTTTTCTTCATTGCTTCTGTTCCCGCGAAGGCTAATTCGAAGCTAGTGACTCGGGTGATGCGCTGGTGGAATAAAATACACTTTTTCTGTATTAAAGTCGCCAAATAGACAACAAGGAACAATATTTGTCTGGATTTACACATGTCTTAATTCTACACTTGTGCGTTGTGTGCACAACTCTATATATTGGCTCTCGTCCCAGCAACAGGTAACGTGTGTAAACATAACATACATTGTGTATAGTGTGCTTATACCATAGAAAATATATGAAAGACTGTCAGTGTTCCTGTGGGGCGTGGAGTTTCCACAGTGCACACGGAGATTTTAACAACAGCTGTCCGTGGCTGGTGCACTGAAAAAGTGCAGAATAAACAATGTAAATTTGGTGTTATCTATTTATGAGTGTCTCATTACAGTGATGCTAAATATTAGCTCTCTGTTATGTAATAACAACCTCATACATGTCATTAAATTATCTTTAATAAACTTCATGCCAGTTATTAATGTATCTGCTTGGACAATTACAGTCAAATTACTTCAGAAGTAAATAGGTTGTACTCCTGACATCAGACCCTTTTCCACACTTCAAAAATGTGCTCATGTTTTTTGGGATAAAGTTTTCAGCATGTTCAGGAATGTAAGTCCATATAAGTGGCGATAAAGGTTAATAGTGTTAATGCTTTTATTTAATCAACTATGTCATTGTCATGCTCCAGGTCTACATAATTTAGTGTGGAAAAGTCCAATGGAACTCAAATAAAAGTTGTTTTTTTTCATGTATGTGTAATATACTGTGTCCTGCTGCAGGTGTCTAGTAGTTGTTGGTGGGTAAACGAGGGATTCCCAATGAGCAGCGGAACTGGGACCCAGTTTGGACCCAGACTGTTGGGACCCAGAGCCACCCTAGGGTAGAGAGGAGCAGGAGGAACTGTGCACCAGTTGGGAAGGAGAACAGTTTGAAGAACTGATGCAACTAATGCAAGTTTCAGGTACATTTAAGGGTCCTTTATAGGAAATTTAGGTTCCTATTTTGTGGACACAAGGTCAGGATGTGTAGTGTTAGGGGCTTTTTTAATGAGCTTTCACAATCACTGAGGACTACTTTAATTTTTGTTGTTTCTTTTAATCATGTAGAGTATGAGTATGTGGTGATACTAAATGATCTAATACTGTTTTTGCCATTAATTACAATGACTGCTTAACCAGTTCAAAAGCCACCAAACGGCTTTGATTGTACTGTTGTATTTGGCACACGCATGAATTTGCATTTTGCACATTTTCTGTTCAGCAAAATTTGCATTGCCATCACCCAAAATAAGAGGCTGATGGTTGGTTATCTGAGACAGCAGATCAAATGATTACTGTAGACATGTTACAGTGTTCTGTTGTTCATCACGTAAGGCCTAGGTCACATAGGGCCTAGTTCTCTTCAAAATAAGCTTGGAATATATAAAAATGCCCAAATAAAACCACAACTTCAGTTCAGCTTCATTAGAAATGTTGTGAGGAAATATGATGCTTTGTCAACTGGGCCTATGGACAGTTAGTGTTTAGCTACATTCATCTCAGCGTCCAATCTCAGTGTGTATTTAGACAAAGACCAACATGTGCATTTCCAGGAATGGCTTCAAACCAAGTGAATGTCTGAGAGAGTCTTAGTGATTTCAGTGTAAATATAATGTTTCTGTAATGTGCTTGTATTTTAGAGTGTTCTACAGATGTCCAGCAGTTGGTGGTGGTTAAAGAAGAGGTTCCCACTGAGCAGAATGATTGGAGCCCCAGTCTGGAGCAGGAGGACCCAGCACTCCCCCACGTTAAAGAGGAACAGGAGGAACTATGGACCAATCAGGAGGGAGAGCAGCTACAAGGGTTGGAGGATGGCATTACTGAGTGCTCCCCTACTTTTGTCCTTGTGAAGATTGAAGAGGATGAAGAGAAACCTCGGGTCTCACAGCTTCATCACATACAAATTGAAGAAAATAGAGAGGACTGTAGAGGGTCAGAACCAAACAGCATTTTCCATCCACGTCGATATTTACAAAAGTATTCTAACGTCCAGGCCGAAGACTCTTCTGACACTGAGGACAGCGAAGACTGGACACGGAGCAGTGAACCTGAGTCACATTTTAACAAAAAGACAAAACCTCTGGCCAGCAGTTCAACCAATGGAGAGGAGTTTGGAGGCTCAGAATCGGCCATTAACGTAATCTGCATAAAGGACATAAAAAGTGGAGCTGCTCTAAAGTCAGTACATCCATTTTCTATGTCCAAATGTAGAACCATTAACAATTCTTTGGAGGGACACATGGACACGACAATCCCTAACACACCCAGTAAAATAAAAAATGATGACTTCATTATAAGAGATGTGGGAGGTAAAACAAAACGACATCACTGCCCCGAGTGTGGTAAAACATTTACTCTGAGGTCAGATTTGAAGAGACACATGCGAGTTCACACAGGAGAGAAGCCATTTTGTTGTTCAGAATGTGGTGCACGATTTACTCAGAAGTCAAGTTTAGATATTCACATGAGAGTCCACACAGGCGAGAAACCTTTCAGCTGTTCTGTTTGTAAGAAATGTTTTAGTGATAAGAGTAATTTCAGAACACATATGGCAACTCACACAGGGAAGAAACAGTTTGGGTGTTTAATTTGCAGTAAGAGATTTTCTGTAAAGTCGAGCTTAGACACTCACACCAGAGTCCACACAGGAGAAAAACCATTCAGCTGCTCAGTTTGTAAGAAATGTTTTAGCCAAAAAAGTCATGTTCAGAAACATATGAAGATCCACAAAAGACAGAAAACAATTAATTTGTGTGTTACTGATGAGCAACACAATTCAGATAACACGGAATTAGGGTTGGGTGACATGATGGAATACACTGTGTGACGGTAGATTTAATGCTGCTTCTAGCACTGGATCCGAAGTGGTAATGGGATTTGAACAGCAGGACTGCTCAGTATTAAAAACTGTTAATATATGAAAATATTAGTCTTGTTTGTATGGAACCTGGAGTCATATCATTACCACACATTTTCACTTTGTATTTTGTTTGTTTGCATATAAATTCTTCAACTCTGAATGAATATTATTATTAATATATACCAGCTTTGAGCTCAAGTGTTGTCTTTTGTAAATCTTTTTTTGTACTGAAGATCAAATAAAATATGAAATTAATCACATTGCATAAAATATAGTGTGGTTATTTTAAAGTTGAATATAAAGAACCATGATGGTCATGTTCCAGGTCAGATTTTTAAAGTAGGATGTTCTGTTGACCAAGTACAAGGTTGAAAAATTCTAGGTTGCATGGTGTACCTAACGGAGCATGATGGTATTTCTATAAAAAACAAACCAAAAAACAAAAAAAACCACTGTGAAGGTGTAAATGATTAATCGATAATTTTGTAAATAGTTGCAAAATGTTTTTATTGTTTCTGATCATTGTATTAGAGCAGAGGTAGTGTAGCATTGTGTACTGATGAGAAGAGTCTGTTTAGTCCACCTAGTTATTGTACTTATTTAATTCATTCTTATTCAATTCTTATTCATTCAAATGCATGCCTAAAGTAATTAATTTGTTCTCATTTTGGTATGAGGCATATTCTTCTTCTTATGATTATGATTATTGTTGATGTTTTTATTTTAGAAATTCTACAATGCTTTGTCTTCAAAATCACCCAAAACGATATTAAGATGATGTGGAAATGGCAATAAAATGAATTAAATGAATCACGAACATTCACTTACACTGTAATTAGCTGCTTTTTAAAAAAGATTAATTACGAACTGGATCATGATAGTTTGTCATTTGGAAAAGGTTTAGACCCCAGAAGAAAACTTTGATAAACTCTTGAGGTAAACTAAGGAAAATAGTTCAGCAGTTGTTATTTTCCTTCAGAAAAAGCAATCGAGCGTGATTCAGTCGAGCAGCCTCTTAAGGAAACGAGGGCGAGGAAGATGGCATCCACCGAGCCTGACCCACCTACACAGGTCTACATTTACGCAAACATATTCTTTACCTCTTATTTTCAGACACGATCTTGAACTCCTACAGCGTACTCATATTTATGTTTCCCTAGAAGGCCGTCATTTGGTTTGTTGACTTGAAAAATGGCTCAGATAGCAAAGGTTAGCAGACAGTTAGCTAGCATGCTAGCTAGCTCCTGTAACGCTACAAAAGTTGCTCTCAGACATTTTGCTGTTGACAAGTGGACAAAAGGAGCCGACGTGACGCCGATTCACTGTAACAAATGGTGCAAAAGCCCCTGTTACTCGACACCCTGTCAGGCTGTTATTTGCCGTGACTGCATTTAAGTCCTTTTGACCATGCAGCTTTTTTCAAATGTGTGGAAAGGTCACTGTTAGCCAAACAAGCCTGGTCCTGTTCAGACTTTTTGTTCATATGTTGGTGTAACTCAATAGTTGACAGTGTGCATTGTTTATTACTACATACCAACAGTATAAAGGGGTATTTCTCACAGCCCTTGTCAGGGACAAATGTATACCTGTCTGTTGCATGAAAATGTGTTTCTTTTCAGCATGCAACTCACACCACGTTTGCAGAGGTTGTATTTATGGTTAGATGTGCTACTTATAGCACTACTGAGGCTTTTAAAGGTAGATGTTTATCTTTCATAATTCCTCAGACAAGGCCAGTAAATACTAATGGACCTCATAACTTTAATTTAGCATTTAGGAAACGATTACTCAAAATTAATCAAGTAGTGCACAGACACCACCTGTTCAGTCTTGCAGGTGGTGCTTGTTCACTACTTGATTAACTATCATCATCCAGCTTCCCTGTTGTCTCTGTTTAGTTTTATCACACAATATTACTTGGGATAAAATGGGTCTGCTTTTACAGTTGTGCATTCATCAAATCGGATTTGATTTTCATGCCTTCGATGACAAATCCTATAGATAAAAACACTACACTTTCCCCAATCTCTTCAAATATCTTCATGAGCCAGTGTGTCCAGTAGATGGCGCTCTAACACAAGTGTTTGCTCATCTTTTTAGACCAGCCTTCAACTTGGAGATGATGCTGCAGCTCCCCCCAGAGAAGCACTGGTAAGACTTCAGTCCTTACAATTTATCATTTACCTCTATAGTCTAATCTGGATTATTATTATTATTATTATTATTAGTATTATTATTAGTATTATTATTAGGGTCGAGCCTGAAAGACAAGTCCCTCTTTTTTATTATTATTATTATTTTTACTATTATTATAGTCAGTGTAAGTGCGCACAGATGCAAGTGCAGACAAACAATAACAATATTTTTTTTAATCTATCAAATCAGGTACAATTCATTAAAAATCGTGAACAGAATTATGCATACCATTGCTCTTGATTATATATTATTAATTCTTCGGACTACACAAGGTTTCAGACATTTACAAGCAGAGTTCACTAATTAACTGCAATGAAAGTTTGATTATCATTTGAATCAACTGTGGTGGCATTGGGACAAAATCGAAATGTATGAAAGTCATCGGCCATTAGTTAAATTGACTTAAAGACATGTATTATCTTTTTTTTTTTTTTTATCAAGGAAGGAGTTTAGTTTTCTTAATCAGATGAGATTATATATTCAAGTATATTCAAGATCAAGCGTTAAAGGCTTCCAATTAGCTTCTTTGCTACCACACTGATGTCCCCAAACTCATAATGAGCAAGTTCTTAATGTTCTTTTGCCTTAGTGAGTAAAAAGCACATAGAAAGGTTCATTTTAGCTGTGCTTTAATCATGTTTTAACAATACAATTTCACTGCATACCTTTGACATCATTAGTCGAGCCCATTGGTTTTTGTTTTAGCCAAACTCAGTCGTGTGCCACCTTTAATGGCTTTAGGAGGATTTTTGATTAGATTGACAAGTGGTTTCGGAGTTTTGTTCTTGCAGTATGTTCAGTTAATTTTAATCTTATTTTAGTTACCAATTATTCAAAATGTTCATGTAATTAATTTATTTTACTTTTTATATATTTTTTTAAGCCATCACAATTTTCAGTGGTTCAGAGGACAGTTTTCATGTATATTAAAAAGATAAGGATAAAAATAGCTTACACAATTATATGCAATTGTTTTTTTTTTTTAGTTTTACAAGGTTGCAAAGTTCAACTTCTGTTTTTATCTGATCTAATTGTGAAACTTTAGCTTTGAGTTGCAATGTCGGACAGTGTTCTTATGCAATGACAGTGATACAATGAGTGTTTCAACTTACGCTTGAAGACGTTTCTGAATGAATGGTGAAGGGTTTCTTCGTTGGTAGCTGTAAGTTGTACAAGCTGTGAATTCACACAAAGTGAATAATAATTTAAGGTGTTTATGGTCTAAGTGATGACAATAATTCTGTGTGTTATTGCCTGGTGGGATAGTGTACAGTATATTACAGGTGCATTCACTGTCCTTGTATGGACACAGCATCCAGGTTAGAGAAGCGTTGTATTGTTCAGCCTACATGTCTCAATGTCATTCACCACCATTCACTCTTCATCCTCCCCCCATCATCCCTTCATGCCAAGGCTAATTTAATCCTGGGGTTATTGATTGTGGGAGCATTCTCCCAGGCTTTCTTTCAATTTACTTCAATTTCATCATCCCAGTGCGCTTCAAGACTGCCTTCTCAAAAAGGGAAGAATTTCTTGTTATGAGGGTCCTGATTCGAGACTGGTTGACAAGTCCCCCCCCCCTCCAACCACCACTCTGCCGCCACCTCCTCCGCCACCCTCACTTCCAACCCCTTTTCTCCTTTCTCTTTTTGATGAGCTGCTCTTTCCCAGTTAAGTGGATTATTACAGTAGGGATAATTCTTGTCACATGGCATTATTTGGATGAGGTGAATAATTGAAATTTGTGTCTGAAAGAATTTTATCTGGATGAGAGGAAAGGGAGTGCTGGCAGGGTTGGGAGGGCAGAGAGAGAGAGAGATAGAGCACACACGTTTGTATAACATTTATGTGCACATGTGCATGTCAGACAAGCCAGTGTGTCAGGCTGGGGACACCAGTCATGTTAACAGGTTCTGACTCACCTCGCCCAGATCAGCAGGCCCTGGCACACTGCTCGCACGTTGTGGGCTCTCCTCTGTGACATGAGGGCCCAGCTCAGGGGCCAGTGCCACAGCTTGTACCCCCACCCAGGCCACAGGGCCAGGTTTGGACCTGCAGTTACAGAGAAGAAAGAGTGGGAGAGGTTGTGTGACTGTGTTCCATGGTTGACTGGTATACCAGTCGCTGCCAGCCGCTGCTCTTGCCTCTGGCGCTGCTCTTTGCTCCCTCTCACCCCGGCTTGCGTCGTCTATGTCTATAAATCCCAACCCCCCCCTCCCACCTTCCACTCATCACTGCCATGGCCATTACCCCTGTTAGTCTACACAGTCTTTGTGCTCTCTTCCTGCGATGACACTGTGTTCAACCCTCTGTAGTTGCCCTGCCCTCTTTGCTTTTAAATCCACCTAAACACATCAAAACTCTTAATTATATGGATAAAAATCCCTCTGATCATATGTTAGAGAAACAGGGTCAGAGCTCCATCAACATAATATCTGCACTATATTATTCAGGTTACTTTATTTGTACCCATATAATTTTGTATGTAGCAAAGACAAGGCGTCTGTCCTGACAAACATTTTACAGACGGCAAAGAGAGCAGATAAATGTGATAAAATACTTGTGGCTTCAGTAAAATAAGTACTTATATTTAGAAAATGAGGAATAAAAACACTACAATAAAATAGCAACTATATGCGTCATATTCCTTAACTTCCGTATCTAAGTGATAACTGCTGGAACAAAACCACTTTTTTCTCGGGTTGTTGGGTTAAGCTGTGACTCACCAATCAGCCGATCATCCTGTCAGGACCACTCAACAAACTGATGGAGTTCTTTTTCTTTAAATATAGCTCTCTAAACTGTGCCACCACTCAAAAAGAGGCAAAAAATAATATGATATCTACATAGATGAGATATTCTACTTTACTTAATATAAGGTTTTTTTTTTAACCCATTAAAATGTTTGAATTATTTAACTGCTGATTAGCTGCACACACTGAGTATTACCTTGGCAGTGTATCCACATGGCTAGGCTCTGTTTTAGCCATAAACCTATCCTGGAGTATAGATTTTATTATTAACTATAGTGTTCAGGGTAGTGCTTACTGATGAAACATATTTTAATTGTCATTGCGACATGAACATGCATGATACCGACATCATAAATGACTGCCTGAAACACCGTGAGTAAGAAACATTATATAACTGCACGAACCGTGCACTCTCCACATGTGAATGTTTGACCTGTCAGATGATGCCCCTGCCAGCCGACAGCCACCGTCACATTAATTGGTATCAATTTGGTGGCGACTGGAAGGTTGATTTATTTATTCTAAGTCTTATCATCATTGTAGGTTGTTGCATTGTGGATTATCTTATCGCACAGACCTTTTTTCAGAGTCAATTTTACTCTGAGTTTGTTAATGAGAAACACTTTTCTTTTGCAGTTGGTGTAAAAAGAAATGAGTTCTGTTTGCGTATTTGACATGTGGGTGTCTTGTAGACTGTAGCATGTCCGTTGCTCTTAGCGCAATGACAAATCGCCAGCTCCAAATGAAAAAGAATACAAGCATGTGGGTCATGTGTACAGGAGGTGTATCCGTACCATTTGCAGACCTCAATGTGTGCATGTGGGCATATGTAGTGTATGTGTGTTTGGGCTCAGGTTCATAGTACAGCAGAGGGGGGGTGGTAATGGGAGGAGAAAAAGAATAAGAAGAACATCCCCGGTCTCACAGCAACTTCAAAAGCTCCCCTTCCCCAGGATATTAAGCGACTGTGATGAAAAATTTAGCAAGCGTTAAATAAGCTGCTTTGAAGTGATCTGTTTTGGCTCAGCAGTCTCCAAATTTCCGTAGCCCCTCTGCAATAGCCATCACGGTGTAGAAGCGGCGAGGTGGGGGAAAGGAACAGTGTGTTAAGTGCTGGAGTTTTTGGGGACCTGGCAGAAGATGTGGCAACAGTAATTGGTGGAGCCAGCGACATGAAGGCACTACCACTGCTACTGTCTGCATTTGTCTCCCTGAGACTCTTTTTCTGCTCATTTCATGTCTCCGTCCCTGATGGTTCCTCTGCTGAGCGCATGAGTCGCAGGAAGACAGATGTTGCTCATATGTTAGCTCTGAAAGACATTTTTTTAATTCTCTTTTGTGTGGGTGTAACACAAATGCTTGATACCAGGAAGTCAGAGGTTACTCTAGGTTTATTTTTTGTCTTTGAATGTTTCCCATTGGAGCATGTTTTTGGAAATATTTCTTTAAAAAAAGAAAAAGACTTAGTGTTTTGTTTTTGTTTTTTTCTCCATGTTGGATTATTAGACGATTAACCCACAATATTTCAGGTAATTTGGATCTTTTTACATATTCACCCCCATAAAGCAAAAATAAGTTAACCTCTTATTTGACAATTTTATATTTCAATTCATTTGACATTTATCACTTTAAAACCATTATTTTAATTTTTGAGGACTCTACTTTTCAACACGTTCCAAATTAATTATTAGGGCAGAATAAGAAATGGGTGCCTGTAATGAGTCTGGTATGGTAACTCCATTCTGTCAAGAAACTAGGCTACCATTTAGTTAGTCAAGGGAACCTTCTCTGAGAATTTCCTTTTTTCCTCTTTGCTCATTACTTTAATTGTAATTGTAATCCTTTATTGGAGCTGTCTGCAGTAAAGGAGAGTTATGATCCAAGTGGGGGCGCGAGCTATAGAGATATTTCATGATTATTGGAGAAGACGGTCACTAGGTGGCAGCCACTAGTTCGGCCTTGCAGTAATTACTCGGTGGGAAGTGATGGCAAGGAATTGTGAGTGTGCATATGTGTGTGTATGCATGTGAGAGAGTGTGCAAAGAGAGCTCTCTGATCCTGACACACTCCTTCAAAGAGAAAAGTTAAATAAATGTGATCACCTGCTAACAGACAGTGAGTAGAGTCCGTATCCTGCACTGGTTTCTACAAGAGCACAACTACAAAGAGGACAGTATCTTCTTTTTTTGTGCTCACTTTCACACAAGTAAACATTTGGATTTTAATCTAAAAACTGTGGCAACATAGGACCATTGGTAATTTGTTCCGTGGGCCTTAAGGTTAAATCACATATTAGAGCGTTTTCTTTGGGCAGCTTTGCAATCTGCACGATTATATAACACCCTCTGTCCTTCAACTCTCAATTTGAGTTAGAAAAACTCCCCCCAAAAAACTTAACTGGGGTGAAAAATAGGAGAAACACCAGAAAGAGTCACAGTAGAAGGGTCTCTCTTCCAGGACGGACAGTTATGAAATAGGTGCACATCTATTATATGCAGAAAATTACACATTTGTCATAAATTAATGAATATGCAGAACATAATCAAAGAGCTGATGAGCAGCTTTCAAGCCGTTGTCGGTGCATTGGGCCCGACTCGAGCGACACACCAGGGGGACATGGACTAAAAGGACAGGTTACATACACACTCAGACAACTGAACACATACCGCACCATTCACACAGACTGGAGCGAGTAACACACAGCAAGATGTTTTCTCTGTGAAACATCTGCACGCCACAGTTTGTTTCAGTGATCGCAGCGAAGCTCTGTGAAAAGCTGCATTCTCATTGTGCATCATGCGCTGTTTGTTTCAGTGGTTAATGATACAGGAAAGGCCCTCCATTTTATTGTTGCTGTGTTGCACATTTTCCCCTCCTCGCCCAGCCTCCTTAGAGGACTCTGTATGAATTCTCACTGTCATGTCCAAGGACGAGTGGCGCAGGGTCAGCTAATTGCTTTTATGATTATGATTTCACGTCAGATTTATCGTGCATGCTCGGAGCACATCTTCCAGGTCCTGCCGACGTAGCTGGCTTGGATGGGGAAAATGAGTTTACAGCTTCTGGCTTTGACTTCTTGTTTAAGTGCAGGTCACACTTTTTGACTCATTAGAGTTGAACGCAGGGGGTGAATCACACAAGCGTTTCCTGTAAAAGCCTTTGTTTTTTTGTCTCAATAACTGCACTTGATTTTCTCATATTTCGCCACAAAAGAGCATTTCTCGACTTTGTCTT
>JAPTGW010000026.1:32821392-32831627 GCA_029814545.1 Apogonichthyoides opercularis
CATCAGCAATTAAATCAACTCTAAGACCAAAATGAGAGCACATTATATCAAGAACAGCCACTTGCTATACGATCTACACATGATAATCAGACAGATTAAAGCATTGCTGAATGATTTCTGAGCATACGGTAACTGTTTAAGGTGGATTATAACGCAAAAGTCTCTTGTTCTGTTTCACACACTAAAGGTTTTTTTTTATCCACTTTCCAAAGAGGGAGAACAAATGAGTTTGACTCAAAGCAGCTTCTTTCTGGAAATTATCCAGGAATAATGTACCACCATGTAATTACTCCGGATAAGATACAGAGCTTGTGAAAGATCATTTGTACTGTGTGTCTAATTAGTAAACCCTTCAGATGCTTGAATCTCTGGGAAAAACACTTAGGGGTAAATTAGAGCGGAACATTAATAAAAACAGAAAAAAAGGCTGAGAATTACTGAGAATACGCAAAGCAGAAACGAGAAAAATGCACATTTTACCACAGTGGAGGTGAAGTTTCACAACCTCATGAAAAAATAAACACTGTGAAAAATAGCCACAAACACTATGACTTTTCTCACACCTTTTCAACAAAGAAGCACAAACCACTTCCTCCTCATTTTAGCCCTAAATGTCCTGTTCACACATTTTATGAAGCTAATATGAGAAACTAAACCACAGCTACCACTCTATTCCGCATCTGCACTGAACTTTTACGATAAGCATTTGATTGAGCTTATGGAGCTTATTTCATTGCTGCTCTGCTCTATCCAGCAGTGAGATCTCAGCTGCAGCCTTTCAGTAAGCCAGTGAGAGGGGTGGTGAAAGCACCATCTGTGAAGGCCCCACCCTCAGCGGGGGCCTTCCCAGTGTTCAGACTACCTGCTGGAAGCCCAGAGGTGGAGCTCAGCCTGACAGCCTGGGCTCAGCTCAGCTCCCCGGAGCAGCTGCCCCAACTCTCTCCCAGGGCCTGTCCTGCTCCAGGAACACCACCAGGAATTGTAATCCTTCCCAGTCCCAACATCCGGAGATCGGAGATGCTCCCCCTTACAGCCCCTTTTTTCAATCCGCACCCCACCTGCTCAGGCTCAGCGCAGGAGGCCCCTCTGCTACAGAAATGCGAGACTCTGTAACTTCATTTTCATTGTCAGACGCTTTGTTTAGAGCAATATGATAAACCTAGACAAGCCAATTACCTCCAAAATTTATGTGAATTGTGTTTATGCTAAATAGATGTTGACATATTTTGTGGGAAGGGAAGGTTTCTAAAAATTCAGAAGTCTGTCTTTGCAGATGCATGAGAGTGTGTCTTTCTTCTTGTATCAGTGAAAAAAAAGTCTCTTTCTCAGCTCTGGTGCATTGAGTCATTTCTGCCTGAGCGATTTCTGTTTTTTTATCAGTTTGCATAGAGGATATGGAAAAAAAAACATTTTTTTTGTTCTCACAATTTCTGAACTTAATTTCATTCCACCTCCATTTGCCTGGAACGGGCACAGACTCAGATAAGAGACCAATGATGAGGAAACATGTTCGACACAAGCCCCAGGAGCCCCCACTCTGAACATCATAAGAGACTTTTACAGGCTCTACTCTCCCCTGTCAGCGCATTTATCTCCAAATGGATTGTGGGTATCTAACAAACGATCAACACAATAACAAGCCCAGAGCAGAGGACCATGCCTCCGGTATGTCCCTTTAAGCCTGGAAACGGCAGTTTTTCTGCCTTTCTCTCCACTGTGGGATGGTCACAGAAGTGACCTCTGAATGCACTCTGATCTACTCTGGCTGAAGTGGAGCCAGTCTACACAAAGAGAAAGAGGGATGTGGGTTTTATTATACATGTACTGTGCTGTACTGCAGTCTCACTTAATACTGACACAGCTCAAAATGTACTTTCTGTTTTAACACTTAAGTCTCTGCACTTTAAAGTAATTATAATTTGCTGACAGAATGATTAAGAATTTGGAAGCGTATTTTTCTGCTACATAACAGTGTAAGAGGATATTGGAGAACGCAATACATCATAATATATTAAATTACAACCCCTGTCTCATGACATGATAGAGTAGATATTATTTTTCATTCCACAATTATATCAGTAATTCATAGAAATGTTGAAACTGATAAATAAGTGTGAGGTGTCTGACCTGCTTCTGGGTTGCTGGAGGGTTTGAGGGCAGCAGCAGCCAGTCGGGCCATCATCGGTGATATGAGACCTTTGCTTGCAGAGATCTTTTCCATGATGGAGGAGGTGGCAAAGGAGGTTGGGGTCGACGTCATAGCCCCCCCTTCAGCTCCTACCGTGGAGCAGCCTTGGGTCAGTGAGTCAGTGGGCATAGAGTGGGCCGCAGAGGATACAGCTGGTATTAGGCCAGCAGCAGGTGGAGGCGGTTGGAGGGGCAACCTGGGCATGAGGGGGAAGAAGGGGTTGGAGGTGGCCAGGGTGCTGTTGGAGAGGGCGAGGGCCACAGGCATGTTGCTTGGCAGGGCCTGGGACAGCAGGCTGGTCATACGCTGGCCTGCGCTGGGCAGCGAGGGCGTGGGCTTTAGGGTGTGGCTGGATGGGGAGGAGGAGACTGCGGTGGTGGGCGTGGCCAACAGGTGCGATACAGTGGTGGACTGCTGCGTCGTGGGCGAGGCACTCAGGCTGGAGTTCTTGCTGCTGATGGCAGAGAAGTCCATCAGGTCATCATTGCTGGACTCCTCTGGCTCGTCTTTAGGTACCAAGAAGGTGGAGGAGAGGCCCATGACGCCGGAGGAGCGGATGTGCCGGCGCTCGTGTTTGCGCTTGTGGGAGGTCATCTGGCTGGTGGAGGTAAAGGTGAAGCCGCAGCCGGAGCGGATGCAGTGGAAATGGTTGGTGGCTTTGCTGTAGACGCAGCCCTCGTACTTGCACTCCTCGTATTTGTAGAACTTTTTGAAGCCGTCTTTAGCGTAGGCATCGTCCTTGATGTGATAGCTCTTGTGCTTCTCTATGTCACACTTGTTCTTGAAGGTGAATGTGCAGCCCGGGCGCCTGAACAACAAATGGAAAACAAAGGGAAAAACGATCAGAGCCTCCTCTTACGTCAGTTCAGATGGGACCCATGAAGGAAGTCCACACGATTCAAATAGTTTACAATGGCGGAATGATAACCGAGGCGGTGCAGTGAGACAGCAGCAGCTCACTTACACATCGACACATGCAACCTTTTAGGCCACAAGCCAAGGCCAGCCCTTAGGATATTTCAGCTATCTTTTTTCACTATTATTTCCTGTTATCCTATACCTTCGGCCATTACAAGGTGATAACAAGCACCGGCAATTCTGGGCGGATTGGTCTCAGGGGGTCTCAGACCCCTTCACTGGGCCACGCTGCTGGTGAAAAAAATGTGGATGAAAATATTAAAGTAGTAAAATAAAAATGTGTTTCAAAACATTTCTCAGACTATCCCTGAATTGTTTGTTTGACAGATTCTTCTTAAAATTCTTCTATTGCATTGCTTTTAAGTAATTATCCTTGTTTGTATTAAGAAGACTTCCCAGATTATGCCTAAGTTGACATTTCTTATAGCTGTACCAGAAAAATCATTATTGCTAAAAGTAGAAAAAACATTATTTCAGTCACTACCCTTCAAGATAGAGGCGAGCATGTTATGACCATATGCTCTACTGTTACTGCTATTTGAAGTGAAGAACAGGGTAAGGTAAATTTAAACAAATCAACTAAGATTTGTCAGTGCATGTATTTCTAAATAGTTTCATTTAATTAGAGCTTCACAGCCTTAAAGTGTTCTGTAGATTTGGAGCCTGATTTTCAGAATTTTTATTTCACTTGTAAACAGCACTGTTGACACCGGTTTTGCACACATGACTTCAAATAAAAAAATTTTAAAAATTCACAAATGCTATGGAGCGTCTTTTGAGCTGGACATACTCACCTGCAGTGGAAGTGTGTCGTCTTTTGACCATAAAACTGACAGCCAACTGTGCCACAGTCCTCTGTTGCACGGAATCTCTGGAAGCCATCATTGATCAGCTGGGCGTTCTTTTTATGGAAGTTTTCATGGGTCATGACATCTGAGGTGCTGGTGTAGACTTTGCTGCAGCCCACCTGCAAAGCAGAGGTAAAACATGACAGTCAAAAAAAAAAAAAAAGATCTGGTCGACACAGAGAGATGTGAGAGTTTCGGTTTGCAAGAATGGTTGGAAACAGCACACTTCTAAAACACTGCTTTAAAGAAATGTGTTGTACTGAACAGGTTATAGAGCTCAGTGTGGTTAAGAACATGCTAGTGGCCTAGAAATGGGTGAAGAAGGTTATTTTCTCACGTTCACAATTTATTGTGGTAATACACACCCCAGCAGTGAGTTTCAAGTAATTTGGAAACAGTCTTGTCATTGTGATAATTGGGGGAAAAAAAACTGAAAGAGGTAATGACCACAGCAGGTAGCAGAATTTACAGCATCCTTCTGGTAAAGGTAGCTTTTAGAAAATGAAATTCATATTTGGAGTGTGATACAGTCACCACAAACTTACTGTAACTCTGAGAACTAATGTCAGGGGTGGATGGGGGCAGAGAAAAACAGACGGGACTAAGATGACGGTCTTAGTGTAAAATGTTCTGGTACTCATGAGCCCTCAGAGCCAACAGAGGGGGAAAAAACAGGTAATGTTTGAATTAAAAGCAGCAATTGTATATCATCCCTGGCACTTTTCAGCCGCACAAACCGGGCAACTTCTCCATATTGAGTCAAACAATGAAAAAAATGCCACTCTGTTTTTTTTCGCCCTAAATCAAGAGTGCCGATGCCAACATCTGCAGGTTCTCAGGGACTGTTAAAACAAGGGCTGAAATGTCCTAATAACAATTACGCCGTTAGAGGGGTTTAAAAAAGAATATATCTCAAGTCATCCTCCGCCGTGCTGCTGCCCTGCTGCTGAGAAAGCTCTCGGCACAATGACACGGTGAAAATAAGCAGATGTAAAAAAATTAAACAAATCCAGAAGGGTGAATAATCTTCAACTGGCTGCTTGGTACTAAAAGATGAAAAATGTGTAGTTTATATAAACACCTAACAGAATTTTATCCATGCCAATTAAGGAGTGAGAGAGCAAAGCGGTAGGGACAGGACAAGTAGCCTCTCGTGTGTTTGCCCTTTTTCAATTTTCCTCTATTTACTTTAGGGCACATTGGTTTAAATGGAAAAGGTGTGAAACTGTCGCTCTGCATAACAGATGTAGGTATACTGCGTGACTCCACCACCCGGAGAACGCTTCATGTCTTGTAAGCAGACAGACATCCCAAATCTGGGCATAAACTATACAGTACCAGTGATGCTCCTCTGGGTCGGCTTGTTAAACTGTCCTGAAATGAAGTCATTCCTATCCTACAACAAAGCCCGTTGCTATATGACTTCATATACGGTCTTGTTTTTTTGTACGGCAAGGTAAGGTCTGTAAACATTTCCGATTTACGCATTTACAATTTTTGACATTGTGTGTTTGTAACATATATGATGACCGCATTTGCTGATATTGATCTGGTCCTGTGAGTGTGTGCAAACTGAATATATGAATACACGCTCCTGTTTAGTGTCTGTGGGTAGATGTGTGTGTGGGTGGAAGGGCAGATCTGAATCTTTGTAATGTACCTGCATGCAGTGGTAATGGGTGCTTTTTCCATTGAGGTGACAGCCATGGTAGTAGACGCTGCAGTCGTCCAGAGGACTGAAGCGCATAAAGCCGTGCTGCAGGGAGTTGTCCCTCTTCTTGTGCATGTTGTAGTGCCTGATTACATCCTGCTTGCTGGTAAACCTCTGCAAAAGGGGAGGGGAAAAATGTACGCCAACAGGTTGGTGTTTATTTAAACCACTCACAGAATCAGCAACAAGTCACTTTATCTCTGTGGAAGTAGCAGCTGCAAGATGCAGAAGCCAATTGGCAGTTGAGGTGGGTTGTACATACTGCAATAGAGGGCCAAGATGTCTTTAAAGGTGACGGGTTCTGTGGTTATTCATTTACTTTGCATATCTTAAAGCAGTGTCCTATCCAAATGCAACACCTAAGGCTCTGGGACTTTCTGTGCGTGGTTGAAGCCTCCGTGCAGAACGTGAACTATATTCCTTATATGCTCTGTGCAGCTACATTATTTCTTCCTTTATTCCAAAATGTATTTTTTTTTTTATTAAGATGACTCAATTGACATGCAAGATCACAGTTCTGATGTGTCTGTCTCTGGAAAAATTATGTTCCGTGCAGATGGTTTTTCAGACATGCACGGGGGAAAAACAGAAGACAACAGAAACAAACAAACAAACAAACAAGTCAACCAAAAAACGTTTTCCCTTTCATTTCGCAAAGATATGATTTAATTTTTAATTAAAGCATTAACAATTGCTTTTGGTACAGCCTTTGCTTGTAATGATGTGTGAATATGCTTACAGACCTTCTGTCTAATATCACTAAACAACTCAATTTTAATACTTCGCCCCCCCACACACACCCAGGAATCAGGACGGAAAACCAGAAAAGTAACCCCACAGAGACCGGCAGCAACCAAATCTGCTGTAATTGGGCTTAAGCTGATGTTACAGAAACTGTAAGAGGAGAAGCGCAAATCAATGAGACAGTTCTGTCTTCAATCCATATTTATCTCCAGTTGAGAGAAAAACATCAGAAAGAACCATTCTAAAAAGCAACTAATTGCTGTACAAAGTAGGGTAATTGCTTTGTGTCATGTGTTCCATTCGCGCACAAGTAAAAAGCCAAGATCTCACACAGCTGCTCATTCCCTCGCTCTTGGCTTATTTCCCACTGCATATTTCTGAGATCTTCCACTCCTGCAGGAGCAAACACTTCATTAGGATTTTTAATCTCGTTGACGAATGCTTCAGATTCATCACTTTTTGAAGACTTTTCTAATTCTATGGCTTTGGGTTTTATGGCATGTATTGGTTGATGATGACCGGAAGATAAGTTGAACTGCGGTCATGGTAAATTCGATCCATCAAGCCGTCCAAAATAGGCCATGGAGAGAGCTGACTGGGAAAAAGATCTCATTTTCAGTTGAGTGGTGATGAAGGTTGGGAGCCACTTGCTACATTTATTTTAGGATTCCCACTAGTGTGGCAAGATGAACACTCTCCCTCATGTACAAGCCCATGAAAGGAGAATGTCAAGACTCAGCCAATCGCCAGAGGCTGGCAGTGGGATAATATTCCAGGAGTGTGTGTCATGTAACATTTCATGAGTTATCGCTTCGAAAGGGGCTGCTCATCACTGCCTGGACATTTTTTCAGGGTATTGACATCTAGAGAGCTGGCTTCCAAAGCATATCTGCGTTTCCATGCAACGCGAAAGCAACAGAGAAATGTGGACTTGACCGTGGAAATTGCCATGATAACCTGAACTAACGCTCTAAATAATGACATGAAATGATTTTCCTTTGTATTCCTCCAAGAATGTGTCTCATCAGACTGTGAAGTGAGATTCATGCAGAAAATGAAAGCTTAGATCTGTAATGGTTTTCACCACATAAACAATATTTATCGAGCGGTAATCTCTCTTGATCAGGAGCAGACAAAGGAGATTACAGCTGAAGATGGCTTAATTCAAAAAATTGTTAAGAAAGGAAGGAAAACACACACACTGCTCTAGCTGTGCATGGATTTTTGTCATCTTTGACAAATCTACCCGTGTTTGTCTAACTCTCTCAAGCCATATGCTACGGCAAACACAGAGTCTGTATTATGATCTGTTTTGTGTGGTTTTTTGTTCTCTTCCTCTGCTATACATGACAACTCCTGGCACCGGGACAAGATTAATAATGTGAAAGGGGATTAAAGGCAGGCCTCTGACAGTGGCAGATGTCTTCAGATAAAGAACGCATAGATAAAAAAAGAAGAGACGTATTTCAAGCATATTTACAATTAACCCTTAGAATGAAAGGCCAACTGTCAAAGGCTAAACACGTCTGGAAGAAACCTGCAAACTAAACAAACGAACAGACCCGGAGCAGCTCAGCGAACCAAAACTTCTCATGTGCGTAAACTGTGGTCGGTTGTGACGACTAATGAAAAGACCACACACATTATGTTACTTGTCTGTTTTAGATCACCACATCCCCTTTGTCATGTCCTGAAAGAGGAAAGGGAGTTTAGATTTAAGTCATTTAACCTTTTTTTCATCATTGTGACTAGTGGTAAAAGCCCAGAATCAAAACGGTGTTAATATTCTGTGTGTTCACTTTGATGCACGGCCTTAGAATCTTTATTTTACATTTTGCTCATGTTTCAGGTGGTTTTGGCATCATTTTTTTAAGTTTCAGGTGCTTTATCGGAGGTTCTGATGGAGAGAACTTTATCATAATAAAGTGTGTAAGAACATCTGTAACTCTTCAATAATCTTATTTTTTCTTGTTTTTGCAGTATCGAGAGTTCACTTCAATCTCCCTTCTTGATTATATATAAACATAGCTACTGTGGTTATAGTTATTCCAGCATATACATGTAGGAGGAGGATCTTAAATGTGTATTTGAGAGATGCTCATAAATTGATAAAGTACTCACGCTCACCTGGTAGTTACACTCCGGGTCCATGCAGTGGTAATGCTCTCTGTACTGGTACGCACAGTGAACATGTCCACAGTGTTGACTTCCAGAGAACCTGAAAACCACATTACAGGACATCATTTAAGTTCTGCACAGATGAAACAATGAACAGCAAAAGCAGCTCAAAATATTTCAGTGAGATTTGGAGGAAAAAAAAAAAAAAAGAGGGCAAAAGAAAATTAGATATGAGAAAAGCACAAATGAGTTGAAGGGGTTTTCAAAGACATTATGCTCATCTCACCTTCAAAGTAACACAGCTCACACCTTCAAACTGACTCCTGCTTTCCACACTGCTGCAACAATTTACCCGTCTGTCACACCAATTTCAGTTAAATTAGCTCCATTTATTTCCAAAGCAGCCGTAAGAGACACTTATTACACTGAAACCCTTTCCCTTGACACACGCACATGCACTCGAGGAGGGATCAGGAACCCCGTGACTACTTTATTTTTTCTAAGCTGTGAAAAACCTTGTCAAATCAATGCTTAGCTGTTACAGGTTAACCACAGTTTTACTCCGTGAGAAAAGGGTTAAATACCCAGAGATGGTGGAATAGCTCTGGGTTGTTTTTTTTTCCTCCCAAATCAGTCTCTCATCTATAGTCTCGGAAAAACCAGATTTCTGATATTAGTAAAAAAAAAAGGAAAGAAAAAGAAAAAAAAAAACACCGCCGCTGCTTGCTACAGTACAGCCACTTTTACGGTGGTGATTATAAGCCTGACGATGATGACTGTTAAAATCCTCCAATTACCAGTGAAAACACACAAATAAACATTTGCACTGCTGCTGCCAAGAGCTCCATCTGCTAGAAGAGCAGAGGAGAGGGGGAAAGGGGGCTAAGTAATATTTTTTCCATCTCTCTTTCTGTTTTTTCCTTGTTAGGATTATCCCAGAGCTGCATTTACAGATCACTTTGCTGAGTTCATTAAGCTAATTGAACGGCATATCCACTACTCTTTTTAAGTTGGTTGTGTGAGTGTGTGTATGTGTGGTGAACGTACTGACTGGGGTACTGTAAAGGGGAAGCTGGAAGGTAAAAATCAACCAAAACCAGAAGTTTAACGTTAGATGCACACAAATAAAACATATGTCTCAGCCATCAGTGCTTTCTATAGTATTTCACATCCATACACACATATACACTTTTGCACACACAAAGCCTCTCGTTCCCCCTGAGACTATGGCCCACCCCTCTGCTCATTGCCCAGCTGTATCACTTTGCCTCTGGACAATTCCCACTTGCCGCATCAGGGGGCCTAATGGGCCGCTGCTATTCAGCAGCAGATTAAATATTAATATAGCCACGATACAGAGATTGCAGCGCATCTCCAGTTACAATAGAGATACACAGATCAAAGTGCAGAGGCAATAGTGGGTGCATGAAAGCATTTAAAGAGTGAAAACTGCAACTAAACACTACCAGGGAAGCTCTTTAAAACATCAAACTGTAGTGCGGTGAGGAGATGAAGAACTTTTCCTGCCTTTTTTTTTTTTTTTTACAAGGATTGGGTGCAAACACGTTTACAAAGCGTGTTTTTAGTATTAGTGAGCACTCATTAGCCACAGCTCCAAAAAGGACCCTCCCCCGTTTCTACCTCCCCTCTCTGCGCTACATTTGCCCTTTTTATGAGCCCTCCTTTTCCATTTTTTTTTCCACCCTCC
>JAPTGW010000026.1:32831727-32848300 GCA_029814545.1 Apogonichthyoides opercularis
TTTGTCCACCCTCCTCTTCTTTCCTTTCTCTTTTTTTTCCCAACCCCATCACGGAAATTGAAACTGTATCTGGGCTTATCTGCAGCCTCCCCGTGCATCAACTGCCGAGATGTTTAGACAAATTTTATGCATTATGCAGCGCAAATATCAAAACAGTTCTTGGCAGTGCCAGCAGAAGCCTCATTAAAAATTCCTTAATTAAATCTTCTTGCAAAATGTAATCAGTCCAAGGAAGGGGTTTTGTGTGTATGTATGTGTGTGTAGCAGAGGATGTGTGTATGTGTGTCTGTCAGTGCCAAGGCTTTGATTTGTGCCCTTCATGTTATGGCTTGGAAAAGTAATCATTAACGCCAAAGCCACTTTGGCTTTTCAAATGCTGTTTTTCTTTCTTTTTAAACTGAATAAACAAACAAGTGATAATCACCTTTCTAGTGTCGGCTCAAAATGAATCCAGAATGGGCGACATTGTTCTGTGTCCATTGAAACGCATGATACCTCCCCTATGCTGATGTGTTTGTCTTTGTTAGTTATGAATGACAGTCTTTTTTTTTTTTAGTTTAGATATGCTAGTTCCCCATGCGTTCCACGACACACAGCAGAACCTAAGAAGAACCAGCCTTAGCTCACATCCGCTGTGTCAGTCATTGTTAATGGTCGGGGTTACACAGAATTAAGCTCGATGCACACTGTGAGCATTTATTCAAGCCGTTACAGTAAGCTACCATCAAACCATTTCTCTTCCATTACCCACATATCCTTCCACTTCCTCACAGCACATAAATTTGAGTCTTTTCTTAATTAATTTACTGTGCACGGAACGTTCTCATACAAGTCTGCAATCTAGTCCTATCACTGTATAAAGCACACCATCCGGGCTAAGAAAAAAGGTTTGTCTCTGTTTTGGGTATATTTTTTCATTGGCGTAGCACATTGAGGGATTTGCATACCTGGCAATATATTTCTGGTAGAGGTTGATGTCGTCGCTGGCGGGTTTATCTGGTGGCAGGCCATTCCTAATGCAACAGCAAACACAAAAGAGACAGGATTAATGGTGAGGTTGGGCTGCCTGTTGTTAATAAAAACAAACTGACACAATATTTACTTACAAGCCGCTCCCAAACTTTGGACTATCAATATACATTTTCTTGTGGCATAACAGCGTTTTCATGTGCCGTATGAATCAGGGGTGGAAGGCGCACACTTTGATGCATGGTCTCCCAACCAATGAAAGGCAAAATGCAGGAGCAAAGGGACATTAATCTTTTATGGGGGTATTTTGGTGAGTGCTCATATGCAAAACAGGATAATGGGGATGTGGAAGAAAAGCTCTGAAAAGGTCTTTTCTGATAATCCCTAAGGGCCTTGGCTCTAATGCTGATGTCAAGTTGTCTCCAATCAGTCTCTGCTCGGCTCAAACAAAGAAGTAAGACAATACTGCGGTTAGAAAGGCACTTGGATGTGCCTAATAGACTTAGGAGCAGTTTCATGAGAATTGCCTTGAGTTCAAGACAAAAAAAATAAAAAAAATCAAGAGGAATGTCAACGACTAATCACATTAACAGAGACGTATGGAGGAATGCTGTGTACTTCTTCACCTGTGATCTGATTCCTGTCATGAAGCTGTAAGCAGAATCTGCAGAATGACAGTCATGATACAGTATTGGTTCTGCTCGGCCCCTCTCAGCAATGGCATTTAGCTCGATGTGAGCAGCTCCACACGGGGGATGACCTGAGGTTAATCTGGCCCAGAGGGGAGGGTACGCTGCCAGACATTCTCCCTAGCACCCCCTCCACTGCCTGTATACAAACACCAGACTGGGTCAGTTAGCCAAGCTCGTAGCTCCTCTGAGCCCAGACCTGACAAAGGCCAAAGCCTGAGGGAGCGGCGCCTGAGGGCTCTTGAACAGTGTCTTTGATAGGTCTTGACTAACTAGAGACAAGGTCAAAACCAATCAAACAGACTCGGGGAGCTGTTTCCTACTGGTAGTGCACATGACTGTAGGCTAGCTCCCCAAACCCCTCGTTTGCTTCTTTTAAAGTGCACTCGTCAGGCAGTGTTGAGTCGGCCCCTGTGACTCGCCGGGAGGTTAGTCATGGCTCCAAAGTAATTAAGGGGAGAGTTGTTACACCCTAGCCAAACGAAAGAAGTCAGTCACTTTGCGATGACTGTGCTAAATCAGTCTCCACGGAGTGCTACAGCGAGTAAACACTTCATGTGCCTTCGCAACTCATCATGTCGTGGATCTATTGGGCGCTATGCGCTATTTCACACTACATTCCCGTTGGCTGCTGTGGAGGTAGCAATTACCTTTGCGTTAGACTAACTGACTCACAGTAGCAGTTAAGTGTATGTGAGTTCCACATTAGCTCCAAGGTGTTCCACTGAGAGACCATCAGTGTGGAGAAGACAGACCTCTGATCTCTTTTCAATCCAGTAGTAATCTAGAAACTGGAATTTTAATGATAGCTTATGTGATTTATTGCATGTTCCTTAGAAGATATCCATACAACATACTTCAGTAATTACTGACCTAGACATGGAATACAATAACCGGCCTGAAAAGTTTTTCTTCCTTAAATCTTGGTGAAAGATGTTGGGCCAGTGCACATTTCTGCCAACTCAGTATTTCCACCATAGTGTTTTTTGTTTTTTGTTTCTCTTTCATAAAACACTTAATTCACCAGTCCACCCACCAATTTTATACACACCTACGTGATTACTTCAAAAGTAACAGTTTTCCTTTGGGATATTTTCCTCTGTTGTCAGAGTTGACAAACGTTCACAAACATGACCCATTTGGAACAGGAACCACATCTGTACTAAGCCTAATGTTTAAATAAGTGCACACTAACCAAAATACTCAGTTTCTAAATGCAGGCAGTAGGCTGACTTACTTTACAGAGGATACAGTGCCCGTGGTAATGGAGTCAGTCTTGGAGAAGCTGGACTTCAGGTAATCTGAGGTGTTGAAGCTTATGTGTCCTGTCTGGTCCATTGTAAGACCTGGAGCAATTGTTGCGCCAGCTGCCCCTACGGTGGGCACTCCAGGGGTCCCCGGGTTCCCTGGTGCTGTGGCAAGGACATTGGGCATCAGCGAAGCCTCGGGAGTCCCTGGAATCAGCTTTGAAATTGTTCTGATGTCATATTTTGAAGGGCGGCCCACTTTGCCAGTCTTAAAGGCAATCGCACCACCCATGTCCGGGTTGCCCTCACCAGGCTTGAAGAGATGCAGGAACTTGACATTCTCCAGGTCATACTTGGAGGGTCGCTTGTACGCATTACCGTTCTGCTGCTGGAGACTCTCCCCCATTTTTAGCTTCTGAATAAAGAAGTCATACTTGGAGGCTCGGGAGACCATGTTCTGGATGTGAGAGGGATTGGGTGGCTGACTGGCACCCAGCTGAGGTCCCCCTGGCTGTTTATGGTCCAGGTTGGAGGGGTAGATCTGTGCCTCGGCCCCTGGGAGGCCCCCAGAGGTCTGGAGCATGGTGGCGCTCTTGTCTTGGGCCAGTTTTGAGTTGAGGTCTTCTGGTTTGGGAGGGGAAGCATGCATGGGCCAGGGGAGGGTCTCGCCTGCTTTCAGCTTGCGTATGTACTCTTCGTACTTGGAGAAGCGAGCTCGCCGTGAGGCCTCCTCGCTGCTGAGGGATGAGGGATCTGAGGTAGAGGCTTTGAGCTTCTCAAAGCTGATCTTCTTGGTCAGCTCATCCCTTACCTGCTGGTCATCATATCCAAACATTCCCAAAAACTCATTCATGGTGTTGGCTGCATAGTCTCGCAGGGCAGATGCTTCTCCTGCACAGACAAAAAGAAGAGGACGCTTGAAGCTGCAGAACACCATATTTTAAAACTAAGAAATTGCATTTTATTAAACATTTGTTCACACACTGTTCACACAGCTACCTTCTCAAGGGTTAAGTGGTTCAGAGGATAGATGAATGAATGAATGAATGAATGAATGAGTAAATAAATGAATAAACAAACAAACATTTGGATTATTTCAATAACAAATATATCTATATATTTATGTTTTAAACACTGATTCAGAGGTGATCATCAGTAGATAAATTCAGGTCACTCAATACCACAAAACCATGACTTGTTATAGAGTGAGTGATTGTTGTGCAACAATCTAGTTTATTTTTTGCATCCAATACTTTCGTTAAAGGGATTAATCAGGCCAAGTAGGTTCACGTTCCAATATATTCCGTCACGGCAATTAATGAAACAAATCTCTGTCACTTCAGTGTTTTGGCAAAAAAAAAAAAAAAAAAAGCCACTTTCTTGTAATATTCAAAGATTAATTTGCAGCTCATCTACTGTATGACATTATTGTGAAGTGTATCTTTTTCCCTACAAAATAATTGGGTTTAATTTGTGAGATGTTGATTATTTAAAAACTGCAGTCAACAAGCGCAGCAGTGATTCTACACTCCAGCTCCAACAGCCGCTATATAGTAACGTAAATGTGTTTGTGTTTAGAAGGAAGAGTACTACGGCGATGCTTTTCCTGTTTTTGCTGCACTAAAAATCAGTGCTGCAGAATTTGCAAGTGACTCTACACACAAAAGAAATGTGAAAAACAAACTCTTTTTTTTTTAACGAGTTCCTCAAGGTTGATTGGAGACTACAATGAATTATTGAATATTATAAATAAAGAGTATGTTCACAAAGCCACAAATGCAAGAGAAGTTTCTGATGTTATTATATATTTGAGCAAAATTTTAGAAATTAAACACTTTCACTAGAATTAACTTTAAAGCTCCGCATAATGACAGTTGCCAAACAATAAAAATGACAGAATTATGATCTGCTAAGAAATTATGGCATTTTGAGTACAATTCATAAAACCCCCTGTAAGACTTTGTGTTAAGTATTTTCAACATCATTTATGTCTCCTTCTAAAGTCTAAAGACATTGCCTTCATCCTTTTAAACATTTATGATTTTTAACATCACTTTGTGAAACATCACATCGCATAAATTGGACAACTTCCCCAAGGACACAGACGAAATGCAGTCAATGTATAGTTTAATTGCATTATGTGGAGATTAATTCTGGCCCATTAACTTTCATCCAGGTTAGTGCAAAGGGTCAGTGAGGAAAAGGGAAATGTGGTTTTGCCTGAAAGCTTTGAAAAACAGGGGAGAAATAAGAATGAGCAGAGAGAAAATACTGCAGAGACGCAGAGTGTAAAAGATATAAAAAGCTTTACTCCAATCATTAACGTTTGCTGATCCAACTAAATTCCCAAAAATCTCCTGCTGTGTTAGTTTGCCTGTTAGGCACCAAACCAGAATGCAGGGAAGCTAATAATGCACCAGATGATAATTTCACCTGAGGTCATGTAAAAGTTTTGGCAATCTTAATTCATCCTTGGCAGGGTCACAAGATCATGATCCAAATCTTTTTTTCTTTTTTTTTTTCTTTTTTTTCCTTTTTGTTTTATTGCTTTTTTCATCACTGGGCTACACATGATCCGGCCAGAGGTAATACCACCTACCACCCGCGTAATTAATACACAAATATTTCTGCTCTTGTCTCAGATTTCTGAGTTATTGCTAAATCAGTCGCTCTGCCCCTGCTTTTCACATCTCCTGCGCAGCATGTAAAATAATCCCTAAATTTCCATTCACCGTGTTGGGGTTGCTCCTCTGAGCGACAGATCAGTATGAAAGAGTATCTGGTGGATCGAAAGGGCATGAAAAATTTAAAAGAAATGGATCAGGTATTTGAGAGGAAATACCAACATGTTTGCCACAGATCATTTTATCTAATCTACTGTGTTTTCACATGTACTGAAACCACAGAGTGACATACTGTATGTGCAAGGTTTACTGTGTGATACAGTGCAGTTTTCCTTCTCGTATTGTTCTTGATTTCAGTATTTTAAGATGCTGAATTGATCGCCGCATATAAAAGAAAACTCAAACCTACTAAAAAACCTTGACATTTGTCCACATTTCTCATTTTATTTAGGTGTTGGTAACCTTGCAGCTTGGTTAGATTTTACTGCTACTGTATTTATAAGGCCATCTCAGGTCACGGTGTATCATATAGCTCTAAAGTTAGGGCAGACCCGCCCACTCCATGAGACAGAAAATGCATCTACACTGTACTGAGGGAGGAATGACTTTTAAAGACATGACATGATAGAATGTCTTTGGAAATAACATTTTACATTCAGACAAAATATTAAGACTCATGTTGCGTTTTACGGTCGAATGCTAATTATTTCTAACACACTGGTGGTTTCTTTCATGGGAGCGCAAATACGCATTTTATATTCTATTTGCTTCATGTATTATCATCACCCTCTCCTAAAAAGTAGCAAAGTCTCTGTATTCATCAGACGAGTCACGTGTCATGCTATCAATGAAACGCAAATGATTGGACTTCAAGGGATTATAACTGGGACCGACAGGAGATAACCTTTCTAAAACACCATGTAAATGAGTTTTCTACTCGGGCCTTATCTGCCCGCTGCTTAATGATGTCATGTGACACCAGGTGGGAAACTATGGATGGTTTAATTTTAAGGTGAGCCGCGCTGGAAAAAGGAAAACGTGCATTTCCTTTCGCTCAGGTTTCCTTTCCTTGGCTGGCATGTCCCTCTTCACTCTCTCTGGTGCCACTGGAAAATCTACAAAGAAGTGCTTCCTAATCTTGACACTTCATGACAGAAAAATCCAGCACACGACGCAGACCCGCCTTGTCTATATTTGAGGCAATTAGGCTGCATTTTCCCTCGGAGATATGATAACAGATGGGCATTATATCTCCTTTAGGCTGACCAAACATGGCCATCAGTGTGGCATTCTCCGCTCACAGGACTAAGAGGCAGAGGTGTCGCTGATGATAAGGTGCTGGAGTCTATATATGGACTAATCTAGAGTCTGAATACCCTCTAAAGGGCGGCAGTTTTGAGCCACACATAAACAATATAAACCATTTCACAAAACGCCTTTTAATAAAGGTGAACTGTTAGGGAAAGTTTTGGACGGTAGAATAATTTAAATACAGTTTTAAAAGGCAATTTGCATTCATGTTGGCGAATTAGTATAAGTGTGTTTATTTAAATGGACAGTGGTATCCTAATAAAGAGCTGCTTGGAATAAATGACATTAAGTGTATGTGTTCGGACTAATTTGACACACACACAAAACTGTACGTAGCTTCAAACTTCCTCCCTGTTTGGTTAGTTAATTAACAGGCGGTAAATAGAGGGGGCTTTGAAACAGCTTGAAATGAACAATAACCTTTTACAGTGAACCCAGAATTGCAAATGGAAGTCATGGTCAAGCCTGTTTGATCCATCGCTATGAGCATCTCTGTCATTGCTTTCATAGTTTTTATTCATTGGTTTTTCCATTGACTGGCTTATGAGGGCTCTAATGCGACATCTAAATTATCTAGGAAAAGTATTCTGGGGTTTTGCACTGATAGGAAATCCGCACGATGCCTCAATGTGAGGAGTTAAATGTTTTGAAGGTCGCAGTTTCTCTCATTGATCTTGCAATGTTTGTTAATTACATTGTCACTGATGTTGTGAGAGATAATTAAGCCACTATGTTTATATGCATAATTATGTGCACTCCGCATCAGCCTTTGAAAGACAGCGGCGAGAGAGAGAGAGAGAGAGAGAAAGAGAGAGAGAGAGGAGAAAAAAAATGTTTTAATTGTGAGCTGAGCAGAAACATGGCAATATAGATGCCCTAGTTACAATCAACAAAGAGCAACTCTGAAAAAAAAAAAAAACAAAAAAAAAAAAAACAAAACACTGTGAACACAAGATTTGCAACTGATGCAGTGTGCTCTCCCTGCAGTCTTCAAACACTCTGCTTTGTTGTGAGATATAAAGTAGTAAAGGAGTGAGTGGAGGAATAGGTGTAGGCCTGCTACACATCAGTGATACATATTTACAGACCGGCTTTTGTATAGCCATGAAATAAACACAAAATGACTAATTAAAACCACAAAGGCTTTCTCATTTGCCTCTGAAATGAAACCTGCCTCATTTTCTGAGAACCCCCTGCCCTCAATTCAGTGCGGCCCAGGCTACTTGCAGTTAACAAAAAGAAATGCACACAAAAACGAGCATATGTACATGACTCTGAGGTAGATAGCTAAGCCTAGATGAAAGACCCAAAACTGTTAAAGTGAGGTGAGCAAGCACAAAACAAAACTTGTTTTTGTACCGCAACAACCGGTCTCACCTGCAAAATGCTGTTCTTTTTTTTTTTTCCTCTCTCTGGGTGTCTGTCAAACAGGCTTTATGAATTCCTATTATCAAGCTGTGTGTGTGTATGTTTTTACAGCGTTTTACAGCTCTGTTTTAACTTCCGCTATACAAAGGCCACTTTGTCTTATATGGAGTTTGCGTCTGGTTTCAAGGGTCAAAAAAGTGTGTGACTGTTAACGGTACTTTCTTAAAAGATTGTTTGCGCTGTAAATACCTAGTCTCACTACTTTACACTGACTGTTGAAGGTCTGTGCCAGGTTTATCTATTTGATAATCAGTAAATTATACTGACCCTAATTAAACAGGGGTTATAGTGAGTCATTTAGAAGAGTACAGAGTATTAGGGAATTTATTGAAATATAACAGTCACAAAGAAACACTGTTGTTATAAGAATATAATAAAATCCCCCATTGTGACATGAAGCTGCAATAAAAATTACCACTTCCTGACTTTACCTCACTACTGATTTTCTGGATTTGACAACTGTGAAAAAAAACAAAACTGTTTTCCAGAAACAAACTCTAACTCCTCCACAGCTACTACAACGCTATGTAATAGAGGAGCTTGAAGCAGTGGCTAAGTTTAGTGAGCTTAGAGAAAATCAAAGACTCAATATGTAATCCTGGGTGTAATATGAAGCTTAGCCTGGCCCAGCCATGCGCTCTTGGCCCACAGCTGCTGGGAGAGTGCATAAACAGCCTTATGCTGTAAGCCTACTCCATTTATGAATTTCTTCATACAGTTAACCACACACTGACAAGTTCCTGTTTTCCCCCCTGGACTTGCCAGTTGAATCTGTCTTTAGGGTAATAATGTCACTGGCTATTCATAATGTAACACCAGAGCGTCTCTTTCCAATAATGGACACACTTAAGCTTATGTGGATGTAGTAGTGTAAAAATAGTGTGGAGTGGAATACTTTGACACCGTCCACACTAATCACACAGATCTTTTGGAAGATGTGTTTTATCCTGTCATCACCTTAATGAGATGAGACTTTTAAAAACGCCCTGTGAAGTGCACATTACTAAAACTGTGCTTTTTGTGCTTTCATTGTGAATTTAAGGAGTGTCACAAGGCAAAGTGGTGATTTGCACAACAAATGTGAGCTTTCATTACCTTGTGTTATGACATGACACTAAGCAGTAACTCCACTTCATGTGTCCTCACGTAAATTATATTTTGCTTTCAATAGCACCTCCGGCCAATGTGTCATGAATTAAGGTGCAATAACAGATGCCAAACGCCAAACAAGAATGAACAGATAATTAGTAGCTACTGCTCTTTTGTTTTACCTGTAAAATAGATCACTGCATATGTTCAGATTCACCTTTTGTAGGAAACTTTATCACCATCTATTGGTCTGACACAATTGTTTGTGGGGCTGTAGCCAGTTTTATGTGTACAGGAGTCATTTACAAAAATAATAATAATAAAACTAAAAGTATCTGAATTCAATTGGAAAAGCTCTGTTCACAGGTGAATGTTAGTGTGGACAAGATTTCAGAAACAACACCATAAACTGTCAAATGTACCTGGAGAGGAGAAAGGTGCTTGGCGACTCTGGGCCTCACTTGGCGCCATGTAGGCGTTGTCTTTAGAAGCCCTGTCTTCAGCGTCTTTGTCGTCATGGTAACTGCCATCCTGAGACCCCGTCAGCGGCTCGGCCTCCTCCGCATTATCTTCATCATCGCTGCAGCCTTTGGGCTGTACCATGTATACGCCCTCAGGGGGGCCGTCTTCGTCATTGCTGACTTTGAGTCCATGCTCCTGTTCATCGTCGCACTCAGGAAGTGGCGGCTCATCACCGTACTCACCGTTGACCCACTTCTCAATGGCCTCGCGTCTCTTCTGGTCCTCCTCTAGGCTCTGACTTAGACTCAGGCTCTCGGGAAAGTTGGTCTCATTATCATCATAGTGGGAACTGCCACGCTCGCTGTTTTCTGCTACACTCTGGTCTCCCTCTGCATTCTGGGAGCTGCTGTCGAACACCACCTGGCGGCTCAGCTTGGCACAGATAGCATTGAGTTTTAGGCCACCTTTCCTTTTGGCGGCCATCTTGGATTTTCCTGAGGTCGTTTCAGTGCATAAACTCCTTTCAGCTGTCAAACACAAAAACAAAACAGTGATAAGTCCAAGTTGTTCACAATTCCAAATAACTTACAGCACAGTTTATCGTTCTGCTTTTACACTTAATAGGAAGGTGGCCTTTTTACATATGAGGCCAAAAAGAGACAAACTGAGTAGTGTAATGGTGACTGCTGCTATTATTAGCATCCAAAAGCTCTTAACAATGCCAGCACAAGACTGGAAGGACACAGACAGATACTGTACATATCTTTCCAAGTCACACCTCCACGGTCAGCTCAGGGTTTAACACAGTAGTGGAAATAAAAGGAGAAAAAAATGCACAGGCAGCTGAAACCACAGGCAGATAGGTATCAGACCCCCTATGGTACTACATGCAGCAAATACACAGCTACATAATCTTTCACATGACAGCGTTATAGAGACACTGTGAAATGTTATCTTCACTCTCACCTCAAGAGGCTATGGTCCTGCCACTGAGTGGGGGACTGCACAGCGTTAAAGCTGTCAAAATGCTGAGCGCTTTTTGTCGTTTTGGAGCGGTGTTCTCACGTTGGCTAATCATAGGATTAGACACAGTAACCGTTTCTGTAATGGCTGTTGGGTTCACTTTATTAATGGCAAAAACATGCACCTAACGCCTCTGTCTCCTCCCAACTGTCTTTAAACAATTGATCTGGGAAACATGAGTACATCCTGCAAAAAATGCTGTGTTTTACATAAGAAGGCACAGCACACAGTCTCAACATTTCCCCCTGGTGTGGCCTCCCTGAACAATAGGGTGTGCTTTGGGGCAGGAATGGGTGGCATTATTTCAACCCAAGTGGGGCTATCTTTATAACATGTCCTCTGATGAGGCAGGAACAGCTGCCTGTGGCATTCCATATCCAGAGCTGCCTTTTTAGGGCAGAAACTACTCTCTGTTACCTTTCACTTTATTTCCAGAGCCACCAAAGTTCATCTCTGAAGAACATTTCTCCAGACTCAAAATCAAGGCCAGATAGTTATCAAGTTGTAAATAACTTTTAAAAACTAGCAAGGAGATAATTAATGAGTAATACGGTATTTATGACATGAAAAAGTCTATTGCTGCAGATTAGAGTTACACAGGGTCATAATAAACCCTTTAAACCATGCTCAGTTTTTCATTCAGCAGTATTTAAAGTCTTGTGAGCTGAAGCTCGGTGAGAACAGCGTAAAACCACACTGTATTTTTTAGCTTGCAAAGTCGTATTCGATCTCCATCTTAACTCAGCCACACTGTGGTTTAGACAATACGCTATACTGGGCTAGAGACACACAATTTCACTGAAGAAAAATATGCAATATCAAAGGTAACAAAGTTCTATCTTCGAGACTCAATTCACTTTATATAACAATGACTATGAGCCTCTTAATTTTCCCTCAGCCATAAAGCCAAGCACAATCATGTGTGAGCCATTGCTGGCATTATGTAAATCACACCGGTGCAACATAAAATCCTGTTTTCATTTTCTTTTGCAAAGCTGTGGAATCATTAGAGGATATACAATTTGAAGGAGTTTACAGATCACCCAGTCGCCAGACAATGTACCCAATGCTCCCCACACATGCTTTCTCAGTTACTGTATTTACATTGCGGGCTTCCTCTCTGAAACAATGACTTCAGGAATTATGTAGTTTTGAGGGGGGCGTATATCAGCAGCACATTATTGTACAATTTAGTGTTAGACAATTGCAGGCAGGGGTGAAAGGGTCACCTTTTAGAAGACCGCAATTTTGAAAAAAAAAAAAAAATCAGCTGGAAAAACTATTAGGAAGTGGAAGACATAAATTTTCAAGTATTTTTTTTTCCAGAAATACTCTCGCAAGGAAGATTGAGGTCATTTGGGTGTTGCAGAGGAGGTCATTTTTTCTGTTTACCGTGTTCAGTATTTCATGCTTTAACTACCGATTTCCTTTGCATTGCAATCTCAAGCTCCTTGTAGGAAATGACCCCTACATAGTTGTTTCTTTCCATTAGTGACTATTTATGTACAGTATGATATTCAGTTATACGGCAATGCAGACACCAAAGGACCAAGTGCTGTTGGCTGATAATCTAACCCGGCCTCTAACTGAATTATCGGACTTCTCTAGCATATATTCTGTGTTTCGTTTGATAAAGGTAGAACATGTTTTAAAACAAATTTAATATTGAGAGCTCTCCCTGAAGCTACGGTTCAATGGTTTATAGAAGCTGTCAAAACTATTATTTATGCTGAGGGTTTCTGTCCACAGCAGCTTTTTGCCATTGCTTACAACAGGGATTGCTATGGTAACACTAAGCTGTTTACCTCAAGTCGTTTGTGTGCATGATAGCGTACAATGAGATAAAATCTGTGGGGACCTACATGAAAGAACAACTTTTCCCTCTGGGACTGACTCCCCCACCTCCCTGAGAGTCCAGTAAGCATTCTGCCTTATTAATGAATATCAGAAAGAAAAACAACACTGTCACATGCACTGGACATTATTTACAGCCTGTTTTAGCATGGTGTGCTAATTGTCAAGGAGGAGACACCTCAGTGAGCACAGAGAGCTGGGAAAAAAAATAGGCAGGTTAGAATTTGAGCACAACAGCTGAAACAAATTTTTCCTTGCTGCTTATGTTAACGGTGACATTATTTTTACTGGAAACAGTGCAGGGCCACAAAGGAGTGCCATATACTGCCTGTATAAGGCCAAAACCTGAGGAAAAAGTCAAGAAACTATTTTGAATACATTTGGACTACAGCAGGTTCTTTTTCATCTTTGGTCAAAAAGAGGAGCATCAGAGTTATTCCAGGCGCTGGTTCTTCTCAGAGCCAGATGACAGTCTTGTGTTCAAGTGTGGCCCTTTGCACTAACAAACTTACTTTGCAGGCTATAAGCCCCGCAGGTCTTGTTGGATTTTTGATGCAGAGTCTCTGTTTGTGTGCCAGAATGATATCGTGCCCAATCAAGTAGTGTTTCAGATCCTAATAACGCTGTTGGAAGTGCATTATTTGTGTGAACGTGCGCAGACTGTAATCAAAGCAGCTAAAGATAAAGAATGTAGACGTGAACGGTGGCTGTGATTGGCAGGGTCATGACTCGGCCTCTTCCTCACATGCAGTTTATGTGTCCAAAACACACATGCAAGCACATGACAGAAGATGTAAACTCACATATATGGCAAATTGAATAACTTTATAGTTTTCTCCAAAGGCAGCGCTGCACAGTAAACACAGAGACTCCCTGTAGTGTTGTCAGTTTGTATGGAACAGGCTCACAGGAGGGTCTGTGTATAAGAGAGGTAGATATTACCTGTTTAAACTCAGCCTTATCTCTTCACCTAATCAAACACAGGTACAAGGATTGTTGTAGATTCCTGCTGAGTTCCAAACATGACTGACACAGGGACAAGCCCCCCGCAATATCTGGAGTTAATTAATACAAACAGGGTCTGGTAGATGTCTGTTCAGCTAAGGATTATTTTACAATATGCAACCGAGAGTTGTTGTAGGTCTTTAAAAAAGCCCAGTTATAACTTTATGAACCTTTGGCAGATTAATCGACAAAGCGGCAGCTCCCTGTGTGTAGCTCAGTGAACCTTTGTGTCTGTGGCTCTCAGGGGAGATGTATGTGTGAGAAAGTGTGTGTGTGTGTGTGTGTGTGTGTTAGACAAATCACTGAGGCACACACAGGCGCACCTAAAAATTATCATGTTTTTATTTTTGTAAATTTACAGCTCGCAGGAAGAAGATGTATTTTCCTTTTCTATTTCTTTCTGTCTCTCCCTGCACGGCAGAGAGGCTGCGGCAGCCGCAAGGAAGTCAAGCGGAAAGCCACTGATGGACAACTACGCCACGACACACAGACCCCAGCATCTGGTCCCTCTCTCATTTTTATTACACAAGAATAACAATAAGCAGGTCGCCGACCTCGCCGTGAGATTTTGCCACAGTTTTCCAACAGTCGGTGCAGCCGATGCTAAGAAATTTCCATTTTTCTGCATGCATATTTAATTGAGTTTTGTCCCAGTGGTGCGGAAATGATTTGTTTTTTGCTCTCTGTTCACTTGACTCCTCTTCGGAGTCGCTAACCCTGATTAAGACGTTCCCGTTAATTTCCCAGCGCACACCTTTTTTTTGTGCATTAATGGTTCTGATCGTCTAATTAAAACTTCTCAGCTCGGCTGCTGATCACCGCTCGTTGTGCCTCTGACCTGAAGTTTTAATTGCCGCATCAGAAGCGATAATAATAATTTTGAGGTTCTGATGATTAAAAACAATGCCATTGCCAACTAGTTGATAGATGGGGGTTTGGGGGTGGGCACACCAGAGGAGAGGTTTATGTAGAGAAGGGGTTTAGGAGCGGGGCTGTAAAGACAGGTATACGAGATCGAGGAACAAGAAAAGAAGTGGAGGGAGATTACCAGGGTGATCAGTGAGGAAGAGGAGGGGGTGGTAGAGCATATGAACACCTCTTAGCACCCCTCTACCTCAGAGACTCTGTAAAGAAACAGATCTGGTTGGGACTGGGACTTACTTTTCCTCACCTCAAATCTAAATCTGTGACTAACGTGAAACTCTACTCACTTAGCAGGTTTGCCGGGTTGGGGAAGAGAAAGAGAGAGAGAAAGCACGAAAGGAAGAATGATAAAGGCACATAAAAGATGACGACACTCCAATACTCTGTGCTTATTTTCATAAAAAGATAAAAGCGTGGTAGGCACGGTACAAAAGGCACATTGTTCATTAAGGGACTGAATGGAAAAAAAGGAACCTATGGTGACTGTTGTCTGTGTCATAAAACATGATCCTGATGAGATATATATAAGAGACCCAGATTACTGTCAAAACAGGAGAAGTGAGTTGGTTATGATCTTCTTTTAAACACTACTTTCATACTGTACTTTGCAGATCACAAACTGCACTGATGATCGGAAATGATTTAGACATACACACAGAGAGAAACTGCCACAAGCACCAATCTGTCACATTTTGTTCTTTTTCAAACCACGGGATTTCTAATGGGTTTTTTAGGTTCCACAACAGGATCAATGATTGACTGTGAAGCATACTGTACATGCACACAGGCACGCATACAGTAGACACATGGATAAAGAGTCAGGACACTGCTGTCTTCTCTCCCCCTGCACCATACCCTCTCTCACAAATCTATTTTATTATTAATCAGTTGGTTGCACATCTGCCTGCTTGTTGTATTTTTTTTTCTATCAATAAAGCACTTATTGCTTTTAGTCTACAATGTGACCTTGCACATTGTGTACTGTCTTTCTGGTGGTGCCGACCTTGAAGGACCCGTTTGGACTATTGCACTTCAGATCCGTCCACAGGCTGTTATCAAACACATGCCCTCAGCCAACGCCACGCTCCCGTCACACGGCCACAAAACACAAACAAGGCACTGCAGGAAAAGGGAGACACAAACAGCCCGAGTAACGCACACAACAACTACATACGGAGACAATGGCTGAAAAAAACAAAGTATATCTCAAGTGCAGGCGGAAGAGGAAAGACGTTGAACTTGAGGGCAATCAGGCAGGAAAGTTGAAATCTGAGGACAAATACGCCCTCCAGCTTCATCACAAACAGAGTAATTATGGTATTTTCCAGAACAGAGGACAAGCAGCATAAAATGTTCTAGGGGAGGGGGAAAAAAAACATCTGACATGAGTGACAAGACCCATTCTGACAGCCACGAACCAAAACAGCCAACTTTTATTCAGTTTGCTGCTTAGGGTAATTCATGGGACACACGGCCAACTTGTTAAAATTGTACATCAAATCTGGACTCACAGCTGGCACCAGACGACGGCTTCATTTGTAAGTGTTTGCAAGAGGCAACAACTTTGCTTTAAAAAAAAAATAAATAAAAATACACAATCGCTGGCGGTCCCCGTGCTTCCAGAGGCTGAAACAAGGGAAATTTATTTCTGCAGCTTTGTTTTTGAAGCTGAGCTCCCATGTTCAGTTTCAAGACACCAAGAGTGCAATTTGATAAGCCAAGCGCCATGGTAAATGAGCAGACGACCCCTGTGTCCCTCCCTCATGGCTGCTGTGCTTGGTGCGGCAGCAAGGCAGTGTGGGTAGTACAGTGGAGAAGGGGCTCAGCGGTGCACCTCTCAAGGGCCCTTGAGCTAATATCTGTACAGATTAACTGCTTCAGTTGTATTTTGGTCACGGGGATCTCTCTTTACCTTTGTGACTTGTTGGGAGGGAGAAGGGGAGACGAG
>JAPTGW010000026.1:33733460-33748393 GCA_029814545.1 Apogonichthyoides opercularis
AGAAAGCTAGCTAACCCCGTTGACTTAGCATGTGATCAAGCAAAGTGATCCGTCTGGAGTTATTTTCATTCATAAAATGTTGATGAAGTTGCCTGTAGGAACAGTATAAATGTGTCAAAACACAGTTGGTGGTTTTCTGACACGATCTCCAAACAGTAGGTGCACTCACTGACACCTGAGTGTGACATTTGAAGAGAAGACAATGATGTTTTGTTGGCGCGACTGATCAAATCTCACCATTGTTAGGATGAATAATCCTCGTGGGGGCCTGCAGGCGGTCTCTGTCTTTACACCACGAATAAAACTGTTGACGGCAGACGAGACGGAGCTGCAGGATTTCAATACAGTCAGGTATCGGGTTTAAAGGTACGGGTTCAAAAGTTAAATCAGGTCTGTTACAGGTAACGACGGGCCTGCATGTAATTGACTGATGTCCGTACATACAGAGGTGGAGGAGAATTCAGCTCTATGTAAAAGTACCAACATCACACCTTGAAAATTCAGCTCTTTATGTAAAAGTACTAACATCACACCTTGAAAATTCAGCTCTTTATGTAAAAGTACTAACATCACACCTTAAAAATACTTAATTCTGCATTTTAAACCCTATTTGAATACAAGCAGGCTACTTATTTGCATTAAGACATGTATTTAAATCCTTCAGATTAAGCAAAAACATAAAAATGACCTTTTTATGCATGTTATTTTTGTAATTTCAGATACAGATTTGCAGCAACTAGTTCAGCAGCTCAGAGGGGGAAAAAATTATGTCAAAAGATTAGTCAGACATAAAAAGTGATGCTTATATGAGACAATGCCTATATACAGACAACCAAGATTAAGGTGTTTTAAGCATGGAGTAGGGCATTGGTGTTAAATATAGTTTCTTTATTTAATAATATTTAGTTGGTTGACAACAATTGCAATTTTGTCATTAAGCTAAAAAAAAAAAAAAGAAGTTATCAAATCATTCATTTGAAGCTGTCTTTTCCAAACTTAGGGGTCTCAAATCTTTTTTTATTGGACCCTCAAGTGGCAAATTGAATTGCAAAACAGTGTTATATAACAACAGTACTTTTTTCTAATTACATAGACAAGAGTTCAGCTCAGCTGCTGAATGTGAAGGGATCTCTCTTTTGCAAACCTGAACCTGAAAATGTCATACATTTTTTGCTGACACTCGTGACTTGATTGTGACAATTGTGATTCTCTCACTCTTAATCACATGCTCGATGTTGAAATGACACGATTATATGAATGTCAGTTTTAGCAAAGTCATTTGAGCAGAGAACAGAATGAAATGTGCATTAAATAAAGGAAGTTTAAAGCTGAACAAACTGAACTCTGAACAGTGTAGGAAGTCATTATTGCAGCATCATTTCAGTTAATATTTTTCCTGAACAAAGAAACAGTTTTGACAGTGTAAAAGTCAGTTCTGTGTGTTATCATTTCACTTTGTTGGTGACATATGTTGCTAACTGACTATCATTACTCATCAGTTTTAGCTTTGAGACACATTTTGACATTCTTACCCTACATTCTTTAAGTGAACAAAGTCAGTAAAAATGTAAATGTTAAAGCAATTCAGTGTTTATTTTTCTATGTTCGGGTCCCTTAAGACACAACATTTCTGTTTTGAGTCTTGAAATGAGACATTTTGGGAGCCCTTAATTGAAAATACATTTTCATCTAGATCTTACTCAATTTAGCCCCTATTACTCTGACTGCAAAACAAAAATGAAAACGTTTCACTTGTGCTACAAAAAGTAGTTATAATAATGAAAAAAAAGAATAATAGTGGTTTCATTGACTATAATAACTTGTAAATCGTGTGATTTGTAAATCAGTCTACTTCCATCTTCTGTTGTTTTTTGTATTCTGTAACTTAGAGTGAAACTAACCCTGAGGTTTCTACATCAACCTGTGTGGCATTAGTAACTTGTTAAACCTCCTCTTTGCTTTCTAAACAGTTACCAAAGATCCAAAATAGGCATCTTTGTCTACAGTTTTCTGTTTTTCTACCCTTTACTTTGCCATAATTAAGACTTTGCACCCCTGTTTGACACAAAAGATGCCACCAACTGAGGATGCTTGGTAACGGGGCCATACACAAACTTCCTTCTGTTTAAACATCATGTCGCTGAGCTTGAGCTGAATGTGTCTGTTTACTGGGCTTTGTTTAATTGACGCTGAATTGCCGGGGCTGACATGGTAAACAATTAGAGGGAAATTCTCTCACATTAGCCGCCATGAAACAGCCCAAACAGATTTCAATCTTAACTCCAAGAACTGACTCATGAGAGCCTAATCCTGTTGATGGAAACAGAATCCCACCCGTGTCAAAGCGGCCCGCTGCCCCAGGTGCAGTAGCCACACAGGCCCTGGCTTGTCCCCCTTTATCACGGCTGATGAATTGAGAGGGCCCTCTTGGGCACACAGCCCAATCTGTGGTTTGGCTAATTAGGGGGTCTGTTTCTCATAAATGTCTATAGAAATGAAAATTAGGCACATAATGACTGTATTTACAGCCTGTGAAAGTGTTAGATGCAGATACACCATTTGGAAAAAACCTTGTTGATGTGTGCAAGAATTTGCTATATTGCAGCTTTTAAGGTCTAAAATAAGAACTAAGTTAAATATAATGCAGAAAAACCTTTATTAAACAATCTAAATTCACCATTTTAGATGTAGTGAATTCACAAAACAGTAGTATAAAGTAACATTAGATTATATCCTATACATTTTTTGTTCTGAATGACCAGTAAGACCATCATTGTTATTCAATGTATTTAAGTGCAGTTAAGATGCATTAGACATCTGTTAAGCACAGTTTAACAGCAGTTAATGAGATCAGGACTGATATGTTATCTTGATATATGTGAGCAAAGATGGCACTGTAGTAATCACATTGTCTTACTGATAGCTGTAAACAGAGGCTCAGTTCCCCCTCAGATTAGCTGTCTTCCCTAATGGTAGATTTCACATTCAAGCAGAAAATAATCCTTGGTTTGAGCCTGACATCTGTGCTGTAATTTAAGATGGATAAGAAGATAATTGTTATTGTTAATTTTAGGTAATGTAAGTTATTTGTAAAATATAAATGCCAATCAGATCCAGTAGGAACAGTTAAAAATAAAACTGGTTATAAAAATTAACCTTTGATTAACTTTAAAATCATAGTGCAGCTTAAATCAATAAGTAATAACTGCATGTGAAAAAAAAAATCTTAAGAAATGTGCACATGTCTTTTTTTGCAGCTTAAGTGTTTTAAAAGGCTAAATACAACTTTGAGGTTTAATTATTTAATTAGTCTACATGGGACAGTTCTCATTACACCGTAGGACAGATTAGTAATAATGTATATGCTATATAGATTTTATGTTAAATTGGCTAACTGATGTCCACTGGACAATAAAATATGCTACAAAGGCTTGTTAAGTATTGAGCCTTTGGATGTTTCCCCTGTTATTTATGCTAACAGAATTATTAATTCATTCATCATCTGAATCCGCTTGGGGTTGCTGGAGCCTATCCCAGTTACTTAAGGGAGAAGGCAGGATACATCCTGGACAAGTCACCAGTTCATTGCAGAGCTGACAGACAGACAAACAACCAGTCATTCTCACATTCACACCTATGGGCAATTTTTTGATTCACCAGCTAACAGAATTATGCTAAATATAATTTGGCTTTTTTACAAGAATTAAAAAAATAAATTAAAAAAAATGTTAAATGTCAAAGCAAAAACATATTTCTACAAAGTAATAGCAATTGAAAATATATAAGTGACTGCATAAATATTCACCCCCTTAAAGTCAGTATTTACTAGTTGCACCTGTGACCACAATCCCAGCACTGAGTCTTTGTGAGTTTGTCTGTCAAGTTTGCACATCTGGACACTTCAGTTTTACTCTGTTCTACAAGGGCCTGCTGTTAAGAAGCATTCCCACAGCAGGATGATCCCAGTTCTTTCCATTTTTTAATGATTGATTTAACAGAACTCTAGGAGATATTCATTGTCTTGGAAATGTTTTATGTCCTTCCTCTGACATTAACTTTTTTCTGAGCTGCTTGGCAGTGTACTTTTGTCCTCATGGTGTAATTGCTGCCAGAAATACAGATTGACCAGTTACTGGACCTTCTAGACACAGGTTTTGAGATACATTCACCTCACCCAAGTGATCTGTTTTTCACTCGTTGTGAGACTACTACCACCAATTGACTGGATTTGGATTGAATTAAGTCTGTCATTTTCAAGGGGGTGAATATTTATGCAGTCACTTATTTCACAAGACATAGTTTTGTTACTTTGAGTCGATGTTGTAGAAATTTACTCACTTTGACATTCAAACCTATTTTGTTTTTCAATTTCTTCTCAGAAAAAGTAAAATTACGTTGACCAATGAAAGTGGAAAACATCCAAGGTGATGAATACGTATAATAGGCATTGTATGCATTAAAATGCACAAACTTGTTTTAAAATTGCTATTTGTGAAATCTAAGGACAATGTGTAAACTGTTCTTTTTATTGTGTTATAAAGCACCAATAAATTATTAACTTATTATTCATAGTGTATTAAATACATGCTCTTTAGGATTACTTATGATAAAATGTCGCCTCAAATATTACAGCGTGTAAGCCTATTCATAAAAATGTGTCATCAATGAATCCAGGCATGTTTTTTACCATAATACTTTTTAAAATACATTTGTCTGCATTCTTTCATCCAGGTTCAGATGAGTGACATGAGTCGCTCCAGTCTGTCTCTGGCCAATCTGCTCTCCAGCAGAGATTGGAAACATTGCAGAGAAAAGATTCAGATCAACTTTCACCCAATGACATCACACCAGTAAGGTATCAGCTGACTAATGTGCACATGCACTCACACCTCACATGACTGCATTTCTCCTGTGTGAATGGTGAGTATCTGAATGTTGTTGAGTCTTAATGCTATTACCAAAACAAAGATGCAATAATAAACTCAAAGTAAATGTTATTAAGTTGTTATGTTATTAATTTGTAGTTGGTATACCTAATCAAACAAAGTAAAAGTAGAAACAGTATGCTGTGTCACACGTTTAGCAGTTAATAGAGAGTCTATTTAAAGATCTGAAACTTTATGCCTCTGTCGGAGATGGCTGCCGTAAGAACATTGCGTGTATTACGTGATCAGAAGCACCGCTCTATATTTATCAAATCATGGGGCTTGCTGTGCTCATGACCAAGGACGCCCACCAGAGGACATTCAACATACTTCCCAGACTTTCTTCTCCTGTAGACCAGGATCACAGCTGAAACCACACAGGTAGGACCCAAGCATGAAAGTTAACATAAATGCAAAAATAAGTGCACAAATTATTAACATTGAAAGTTGTTATACTCTAGCATACTCAAATTTGACTTAATGTGGGGTAGTTTTACCTTACTGCACAGGTATGTGTTACAGAGTGTTACGTGAAGTTATAGTGAGATATTCAGTTGTATTTAGTTCAGTTTAAAACTGTGCAATAGAAATTATAAGATTAAAGTAAATTGAGTTTTTTTGCAGCACGCTTAATGTAATTAGCATGCAAGGTTTCCTGTACCATTATAAGACTTAGGTGCAGCAGACAAGCCAAGACATAGTCGTATAAAATCAATGTGAAAAGCCTGAAAACAGACCCAAATGTCTTTTCAGATTTGACGGTTATAGTTGATCGATGGTGCACTTAAGCAAGATTTGGTTTTCAGGGTTTTTTTTAATGTTTTTAATATTTTTCCAATTTTTTATGTCCATATCGTAAAAGTGTCCAAAATTATGCCAAAGTATATGCTTTTCTTAATTGAAAAATGTAATATTTTCTTGACTGTCCAGACTCCAAAATACTGTTCTTAAGTCTATAATACAGTTAATGAAAATATTAGATCAAATCAGCACCAGAGCCCTCAGAAAATCCAGAGCAAACCTTGACATGTGAAAAGTTGTAGTAAATATTTGTGTATTTTTGTTTTTATAATTAACATGCACACTTTAACATGTTGAAATTAAATAGCATTTTCTGTATCTGTTTTGTTTAATGGTTTAATCATGCTAAAATAAAAGGCAGTAAATGTTTTTAGCAGTGCTTATTCTAATGACAGTTCTTCTGATTGGTTTTATAGGTTGTACTGAGGCCTGTCTATCAGAATGGAAGACTTCGATTACAGTGTCGAGATCTGTGATCGTGACTGGGAATGCTTCTTTGCAGAGTGCGAGGAGTGCAACCTCCTTCCTCCTTCATTAGCAGGTGTGGATGACTCAGGTATGAGCGACATGGATGATACAGGGTCTATTCTTGTGAAAAGCGATCAGAAAGAAGGCCAGACAGCAGGCTTTGTAGAGGCTGAACGATCTATCGATGGTCCCCCAGACAGTGAAGGCTCTCCTGTGGAGCTTTACTTCAGCAAACACAGCATGGGAGGAATGGAGAGCGTCCTCTCAGGCAGTGAGGAGGATATACACCTGCAGTCAGTCAATATGTTCTTTGAAAAACTGAAAAGCCTTACAGAGGCTGAAAAAATTACTGAGCCAAACCAAGTGGGAGCTAGAAAAAACAGAGAAGCAGCAGCACGGGAGGAGGAGCAGTGTAGTGATGGGCAGCAAGCCAACTGCACTGGCGGTACTTTGCCAAAAAACATCCCCAAGTTAAACTTTGTGTCTGCCAGGGGTGAAACAGTCGTTGGCAGAGAGACCGTGGAGGCTGTCAACACCGTCAGCAACATAAACACAATGAAAACAGATGAGCCTGGATCCAAAATTTCCCCTGAACCTTCTGCCAGTAACTCAATGCTGCACACTTACAAATCAGTTCACCCTGAAACTAAGTTATTCATCAGAGAGGAAGCCTGCACAGAAAACAGAGTATATGAGATAATAGAGTCAAATGACTCACAACCGGGGAAGGTTGTCTGGTCAGAAGCAACACCTCATTCTAACAAAGTGTCAAATCTGGAAGAGGAAACATGTACACCTTTGTGTGATGTCACACAGGAAGATTTTTCGAGAAACCCTTTGACTCTCATTAAAAGCCAACACACTGATTCCTCCAGAAGTCTAGATGTGGTCACAAAGGTCAAGTGCAAGGACGACCAAAATGAAATCTCAGAAGTCTCAAGCAAACCGTCAAGCCTAGAATCATCACCATCTGCCTCTTTCAAAAGGAAGAGAAGAAAGAAAAGGCGACTTAGTGTTGAACCAGCAGAAGGTGGTTTTGGATATGAGAAAGACTCAGAAGAGGAACAGTTCTTATGGAAGGGAAGACTGGATCCATGCTTGCCAGAGGATTTTTACTTACCTTCTTTAAAAGAGCCACAAATTAATTATGGCTTCACACCTCCTTTATACACATGCTTGGTCACAAATGGTCACGCCGTAAATGTTAAAGAAAAAAGAGTAAAAGATCTTTCCCACTCTGTTCTTTCTTGTGACATTCAACACCTAAAGTTACAAGACAGTCTTTTCAAACAAGCTAGCTGGACTGAAAATATTACAACAGATGACAGGTTTGCAAGCCTACAAAGTCAAAGTGATTACAGTGTTGTGTCAGCACAAAGCAATGCTTGTAATGTAGCAATAGATTTACAGCCATGCAAAAAATTAACAGTAAAAGATGGACTGAACGAAGATCCAGGGATGACACTTTAAATTTCAGACTGTGAAAGAGACAAATCCACCCTTACCACAGAAAAGAGAGACTGTGAAAAAGAAGACACTCATGCTGAGAGCCTCGAGCTGTCTAATAAAATGAATCATAGTTTCACTTGTGAAAATGAACAGTCTTGCGCAGATGAAGTCAAATCAGTAACTCAAACTGTTTTACAGAGTGTAGAGTCAAATGATCCTGATGTGAAAGTCTGCCAGCATGACACACTATCCACTGCTAAGTCTGTCATGGGCGTGGAGACTAGAAGCTCTGGTGTAGACAACCTTTCACAGTGTCAAAGACTGGCTGAACCCCAACAGCTGGAAACTGGATGTCATGACACATACCAATATAGCTATATGCTGGAAAAAAGTAAGCTTCATTCTGTGAACGGTTCTGATGTGCAACAACTGGCTGATCACAACACAAAAAGTCTTCAAATAAAAATCAGCAATTCTTCATTGTATGAGAATGAACCCACTCAAAGTGGCAGCTTGACATCAAATGGAGACAATTTATCACTTGATAAAAACCCCTCCAGTGTAGGTATATTAGTGAACCAAATAGAACACCCTCCAGATGATCCAAAATCATCCAAACAAACAGATTCATCGGTGAAACATAAAACAACTGAAAGCGGTGAAGTAGCAGTGCCACAAGCAATGGGTGAGAATCTCTTTCCATGTAGTGAAATGAATCAAATAGGTAATAGAGAGATACAATCAAATCCCAAATTATCTGCATCTGAAGATTTATCAGTGTGTCTTTCAAATAATACATTAATATCTTCTTGCTATACTCTGGAAACACAATCTCTTGAGTCGCTCTCAAATGAAAATAGCAAAGACTCACTAGGAAGTCCTTGTTCTTCTCTAAGTCCAAGTGACACCAGATGTGAAGAAAAAAAATCACAAATCCTCACAACAGCTGAGAAAAGAGAGGAAACATCTCAGGATAAAGGCCAGGATGTATCATATGTCACAGAAGAATCAAACTGTGACTTAGCTAATGGAGTGGAGGTTTCCACAGTGAGATTCCAAGCAGAAAATGAACCTGTGGATTCAAAGTGTTCAGTGTTTGCCATGTCATCTTTTTGGAGGGAAATGGAGAAGCTGACAATAAATGATATTTTAGGTTTAAGAGTTATCAACAACAATCCCCCAAGCTCCCTCCCACCATTACAAGAAACCGAGGATACTGACTTGGTAATGATGGATTCTGGCTTTTTCTGTCAGGTCGATGAGTCTAATCTAGGACAAACTAGCATGGAAGCACCCATTGTCCCTGATCCTGTTGACTCAAATTCAAGTTCTGTCACAGTAGTTGATGTATCCTCTTCCAAAAGTGTCATGTGGGAACGTGAACCAGTTTCAGTCAGCCTACCTGTGGGTATTTACCCAGCGAGTATGACTTTAACAACTGCGAGTGGCATTTCTCAACCAGTCTTGTCTGGTGGCACTCAGAAATCCCTTAGAAAAATTTCAAAAAATGTAAGTGTACATAATCTACGTGCCCTTGAATCGGAATCTTTTAACCACACATATCAAGGCCAAACTTTACAAACTTTAAAGGAAGAGGAATGTGCCAACTTGGAGTACGTACCTGACAAACATGTGCCAAAACAAGACTTGAACTCCTTACCTTCAGTTTCAACAGAAAGCTACAGAATTTCTCTCACAGATATATTTCAGTATTTATTTGGTGGGAAGCAGTCAATTCCCAGTCAGCCACCTACAGATAACATTACCAGCAGTTTCACCGATGGAAATTCTGTTCCTGAAACTTATGACCATTTCTTCTCAGAGTTTGATTCAGATACCTTCTTCTATCCTCTCATCACAACAGCAGATGAAGCCAAAGATGAACTCGTGCCAATTTTCTCCTACTCTCGCTCAGCAAATAGAAGCCTGCAGTTTCCTGAGGCTTATGATTATTTTTTTGTCTCCTCATCCTCTGATGACTCCTCTGATGATGAGGATAAAAATGACCACAGGCCTGTGAGGGTGGTAACAAAATTGAGCCGTAAGGCAAGTGCAAATAAGATTTCAACAGATGTATATGATAATTTTTTCACAGATAGTGACCTCGGAGAGGATTTCTTGTGGCCCAAATCATTCTCTTTTAGGAACATTCACTTAACTGGACGTACCATCCAGAGGCAGAACTCAAACTCTTTGCCTTTACCTGTAATGCAAAAACCTCAGTCCCTTCGTAGGACTATCACTCCTATCAGTGCCTTGGGAAATCAAGATTTTGTTCCTGATCCACTTCTCTACCACCTGGAAAAGAGGATCTCCAAACAACTACAACAGCAGCCTTTCAGATATGAGGATCTGCAAACAGCTGTCGCAAATCCAAGTAAGTCCAGTTATGTTGATACCTGGAGTTAAAGATACCCATACTCAGGTGGCAAAACACTAATATCAAAAGTAATTACATGGTCCTCCACGAAATATACTTAAGTAAAAATACAGAAGCATTAGCAGCAAAAAGTAATTTAAGTATTGAAGGAAAATCCTGTTTAGTCCCCCTGGTTATATTATTATGTATGATGTTGTGAGGCTATTAATACTAAGATCATCAGTGTTGTTGAACCATGTTACTGTTGTAACTTCTGAAGGTACTGCTGGTTTGAAATACTTTATATCACATTTTATCAATACTTGCCTTTGAGATGTAGTGGACTAGAACTGTAGAGTAGCACTAAATAGAAATATAGAAGTAAATTTCAGCAAAACTACCTCAGAGCTACAGCTCTTGGGAAAATTTAATTACTTTCATAACCCATTGACTGACAGTTAATCAAGATGCACAAATATTGTCAAACAAAAAGGACAGCCAAACTGTTCTATTCCAGTTACACACTTTGTGTATTTCACCCATTGACAGAAGTAATGGAGAATATGTTATCCTCTCAGTCAGCTGTCGCAGTCATAACCGGGACGGACTCTCTTCCCTCAGCTGCCAGGGGAATGTGGTTGTACGTGATAACTTGACTTCAGTCAATGAGTGTCCCCTCTAAGCTGCCAGTAGAACACTCTAATTTATGAGGGAAATGAAATCGCTCCACTTAACTTCTTATATGTCAAAAAAGCTTTAATTAAGATAACTTATAGCACAGTGGTATGGCATCTGGTATTCAGCAGCTGTCGTAAGAATTAGCTTACAGCCTTTAAAAGCCATGAAGTCAAATATCATTTGCCTTGTTTATGTAAGTGTAATTAGTATGGGTGCTGTCAAAGCTGGGCTTTGACTGGGTCATGGTTTGACCCAAACAGGAAGTTCCAACACATTAACGGAGGCTTGTCCTCAGCTGTCGGTGTGTTAATACCAGTTAGACTCCCTCTCCCACTGACTTCCTACGTTTGCCTGTGGATGACTGTTAACATATGTGCATTTGTGTGAAACCCTAACGGAAGGAAGACATGTGTATCTGTCATTTTATTTAAAGGGTTGGACTCCTCCTTGCCTCTCAGACACTCTGATATGTGTCTAGTTTGTATTGCATTTGCTTCATGGGTGCTGAAAACTGCAAACCCACAGGATGGAGACACCTGGAAGGCTGGTATGTATCTCAGTAAAATATTACATGAAGAATGGACTGTGATGGGCTAATGATGCTGTATATACAGTACATCAAGGATAAGAACTTAAGTATGAATAATATGATGATTACTCATCTTTTCTTTGTATTTCTCCACAGTTCTGTTGGCAAATGTAAGTGCCCTTTCAGCCATCCGATACCTGCGGAAGTATATCAAAGTGGAGGCAGCAGTTAGCGACAATAAAACAAACCATGCGGCTAATGTCTGAGTCTTGATATCTGCTGCTATTAATATGCTGAGTTTGAAATGATGATTTTCCCATGAATATATACTAGATTATGACTGGCTGAAGTATTTTGAAGTTTGTCATGTTAATGTTTGATGTGCTGCTACAAGTCAGTTTGCAATGTGTTTGCACTGTAATAACTTCATTATCCTAGATTTTATTAATTTCTGTGAAAGCTGAAAGTACAATGGTATGTAATGTCAAAAGAACATTCATATGGATCATGAAATGACCAAAGCAGAGAGAGGCTGTGCATTTACTGAAGGGAAATTAGTGCCAGGTTTAGTCAGAGGTGCTGACTGCAGTTTTAGATGGACATGTGATAACAGGTTTACTTGAGGCATGTCGGATGGTGTTTGAGCAGGTTTGTTTCCATTGTATCACATTATGATTATGGCATATTATAAATATTTCCATTAACACTAATTGGAAACATTTTATAAAATGAATGAGATGTTATTTGTTGCACTGCAAACTTAAAAAAGGCACATTAATGAATGTGTATTTGCCTAATGAATGTGTATTTAATGATGGGGACTTTTTCTGTGCCAGTGTTGTATGAATGTTTTTCGATATAACCTTTTGTATAGTTGACTGAAGCATTTTGCCAAATGGATTGCTCTGTGATTTGATGTTATTCAGTCTAAATGTGATTAAAAGCACTTTTAACATACATGTGTCTCCTGCTTTTCTAGAATCCCTGAAACAAAAACATGAAACTTTTCAAACACTAGAGGGTGACATGAGTTAATGTTAGAACCACAGCTGGAGTCTTGTGTGACCTGCACTTTTTAATTAATGTATTAAAAATCATAAATCAGAATCATAAAAATCCTAAAATAATAATAATAGTTTCTTATTAACACTGTAGACAAGTATTCCTGAAAAATCATGGCCTATGCATGTTTTTTCCTTATACATACCTGTTACCACCAGATGGCAATGTTGAGCCATGAAACAAAATATGTCAACATGCACAGCCCAGTATGACCCTGCTCAGACTGCATTAACATTCTATCTGATCACATGTACGGTTCTAATACAAGATCTGAACACACTTGGGACACATTTCCATCTGATGATTCAGATCATATTCCTGGGTGGTCTTGAACAAAATTTTTCACATTCTGTAGTAGTCCTGGGACGTGTTGAAAGACGACCTACTCAGCGGACATGCTCCGTTCATCATGCCAGCAGTGCAGCATTCAAGTGTTTTAAATACATCTGAGGTTCCAGAGATTTCCTATGACCTGCTTACTATTTGTGATGCTGCCAGAGCTCACCTGAATGACACTCCACCTTTGCCACTTTTTTTTCCTTCATGGGGAGATGCACTATCCACAGTTCACATAATCAAATACAAATTCATTCATACAATTCACTTGAAGATTCAATTGTCATGAAAGGGTAAAATATATCACGCAGTTAAACCAAGAAAATGAAATAGACTGGTATAGTGACTGATTGCATAAAACAATTTGTCATCAGCCTCTTAGAATAGTGAATTTTAACTGCAAATAAACATTGCAAATCCCACCTGTTCAACTTGAAATTAACATTCGCTGTGGTTTCGGCTATAGATGAGCTTCTTTATTTGCATATTGATTAGAGAAGTCAGATCCAAGTAGGAGTGATCTATGAAGACGAGGTATGAATAAACACAGATCAGACAACAGTATTTGTTTTCAGATATCTCATGATGAATGTTAATGCAAGGTCTGAACACGGTCTACAGTTATAACTCTGTTATTATATAGATGTAATATTGAGTACCGTGAAAAACAATAGCCATTTATTAACTACTGAAATATTTTTAGCTAGTTGTTATTGTTTGTTTGATATGATGGAAATTTGAAGACATTGCAACCTCTATAAACCATACTGGAATTTGTAGGATTTATAAATGTGTACTGCTGTGGTCTGGTTGATTGTGCAGCTCACCCTGACTTGAGTTTATGTGTGTAAGTATAAGAAAAAGTGATTGGAACTCTTGTGTGAACTACGTATTGGACACTAGGAAGAATAGCTACAGCAGGATAAACTAAACTGAAGCTCATCCAAAAAGTCATCACCAATTTATCACTCTTCTTTAGGTAATAATAATAATACTACTACTACTACTACTAATAATAATAATAATTATTATTATTATTATATAATAAATGTAGGTATTTTGCTGCAAAACACCCAAATACACTACTGCATGTAAGATATATTATCAAAGAATCACTAGCATTACAAAAAATTAAGAAATTAACTTATTTGTTCACTTTTCCAGTTTTATTTAGAATATAAATAAACAAACACCTCAAACAAAATATTTAAAAAAGAAAACCACACAATTACATACATTTTGCCACAGTGATAGTATTACTAGCACTATAAAGGCAGTCAGTTGAAGCCTGTTTACTGTGACAGTGAAGTATAATAAAATATTAACTGTACAATTTTTACAAAAATATACATCCTTTACTATAACAAACCCTGCTGGAATGCCTTTTGTAGCTACACTTATAAAATGAAATAGATAACAATACGTAAACTGGACAGCAGGTTACACAATACCTTAAATAATAAAATAACTGAACATATAGTTAACGTACAATTTACAGTGAAAACCCATGACAAATTCAACAAATAAGAAAAATGCTACAAGGTATATACACTGCTGTCTTTCTTGAATGCTACATGTTAAACAGACAGTGGATTTCTTACTTGTTTTCTTTCAACATTCCTGAACTCATTAGTCTTTCGTTACTGCCCGACATCTAAAGTAGTTCATGGGATTTGTGGTTCGTACTGTACATAACAGGACTAACACAGGCTGTGATAGTTGGCTTTTATTATCCCTCTGATAGAGATCTGTTGTTTGCACACGTCCAGACGAGTGCCGGGCTATTGTTATGTTTTATGACCATCTCTGCTGGGTTGCCATGGCACCAAGGCCTCTGGCCCCAAAGTCTAATCCTGTCCAGTGTGCAGAAATTCCAGACGTTGGCTGAATCATTCCTGTATCACAATCGTACTCCCAAATGTTGTCATAGTCCATTTCCTGGTCATCTGGTTCTGTGGGTTCAAGGTACGAGTGGTGATCTGTAAGTCAGAGAAGATTCCCAGGCTTTAGCTTCAAACAATGACAGACAGGCTCGCCCTGGCTGAACAAACTGGGGCACAGTCCCAGTGTACTTACGGTGTGATCGGCCAAGTCCTAACATATAAGCCTTCTGCAAAACTAGTAGCGCCACATGCCACTTCTACACCACCTTAACTCTGACAGTGAAACAATGGTTTTGTTGTAACAGCTTTCATGAAATCTAATCAAAGGGAGATGAAATAATAATAATAATGGATTAGATTTCGATGGCGCTTTCCTATCTAATTCTAGACACCCAAAGCGCTTTACATTATTGATCCATTATTCATTCACTCTCACATTCTCC
>JAPTGW010000026.1:33749175-33760313 GCA_029814545.1 Apogonichthyoides opercularis
CCAAACATTCATACACCAGTGTGGGTGGCACTGGAGGCAAGGAGGGTGAAGTGTCTTGCCCAAGGACACAACGGCCTGGCTAGAACAGAGCAGGATTCGAACCGCCAACTTCTCAGTTATTGGACGACCTGTTCTACAACCTGAGTCATGGCCGCCCCAAATAATTACCTATGAAATGTTTTCATAGAATCCCTAGATAAGAAAGTGTGACCCTGGTCCAGTTGTATGCTGTCCATCACAGTCTAGAAAAAATCCTGTTTATGGAATAGTGTTCCCTTACATTGAGCTTCCCCCATGGGACATTTGCACAAATGGTATTTTGAGCTACACTAAGCTCCATTTCATTGGCACATTTGCGCATTTCCTGGACTTTCAGTTCTGTAGCCTTTAACCTTCTGACTACCTGCTGACAGACCCAAGAGGTCAATAAATCTAACATGTATGCAGTGTTTAATTTAGGTGTAATGGAGTGTGAGCAATGCTCTGTGTCTGTCCTTGGTGTTATTTAGGTAGGCGGCTGGCAGTGTTGACTTTCATAATTCACACTTGTTAAGAAATATGATCCTGCAGTTTTACAGCTGAGATTTGACTTCCTGTTGTTTATCTATGGAACTACAAATTATACTTGGCTGTGCCATAATAATTGTTTACTTTTTAATTGTAATTATTCAATTTAATTTATTACATTACGTGGAAGATGGATTTTTGTTTTTGTGATGCCTGGAAGCATATAATTATTGTTAACTGACAAACATTCTTAAGCATTGAGTCTACACACTGGCTTGCACTTCAAAAACAATAATGTTTTAAGTCTTCATGCCTTTAGTTCCTACCTGGTGAGTAACCACAAGACATCTGAGAAGTGTTCATCATAGAGCTTGATGGGAGGAGTATCTGTTAACAGATGTGACAACAAAAGAAAGTTACTTCCCACGATCAACACAAACAAATATTCTCATGTTTCCTCAGATATTTTTTATTTATGGCACCTGTTTAAATATCACCTGCAGAACAAGTATATACACATTCTGTGCTACCACACAGTGCACTGTGGCAGCACTTTGTACTGCTGCATTCCAGAAACTGGAGTGTCCTGGGAGATGAGTATCTTTATGTTTCTCACCTGCTCTTGCACTTGGCCAGGCATCGGTAGCAGTTTTAGCCTTGACACGGCCTCTGCTCTCTGCTCTGCTTGGCTTTGAGGAGTTTCCAGGCTGAAAGCATGGCCCTGTGAGTTGGTCAGGACCAGGCTTCTCCTGCAGCGCCTGCCCATGGGAGGAGTGTGAAGCTGGAATGAGGAGGGTAGGAGCTGGGGGGGCTGATGATGGTGAACTGGCTCCTGCCAGCCCTGGTGCTGAAGAACAGAGAGGGGAGGTTAGAAGGTCAGGCTGTGATGACATTGTATCTTGAATAAATTCCAAACAAAATATTCTTAATGTGTCTGCAACAGGGTAAACTGCAGTGAGGAAGTTTTGATTGATTTAGATTATAGATCTTTTAATCAAGAAGAGAATGATAGGTTTTAGCTATTTGATTGAAAAGGCAATTGATCAGATATTAGATTTTTTTTATTACAGTGATAAAATAAAAGGTTCACAGAAAGGGTGAAATTATCAAATAATCTTTTAGTGTGTATATGTTTATTCTGAAGAAAGATTAGTGCCAGGTGTAGTCAGAGCTGTACAAAGGAAAGATGGAAGATGGTGATAACAGATTTGCTTGAGAGATGCGGGAAATGTTGTTTGAGCATGTTTGTTTCCATTATGCCACATGACGTATGATAGATATTTCCAGTAACACCAACTGAAAGCATTTTATAAAATAAGGTTGAATGTGTTGCATATCTGTGTTAGTTCAGTATTGTCAGAGACATTTTGTTTTTCATTATCAACTTGTGTGTAAGTATTACATCATATGGGTTTCTCTGTGCACTGTTGATGCTGTTCAGTTTAGTTGCTCAAAAAATGCATCCCTGACAGGTTCAACTCCACTAAGAAAATAATAAAAATAAATAAAAAATAAAATGATGAAACGGAACAGATTTAAGCATTTTTAGTAGATGTGGTACTGATTCAGTAATAGTTGTGACCAAAAAACTTGCCTGACTCTTTGTGACCTATGTGTGTACGTATGTGCGTGGAATTCATGATATCAGACAAGCTGTGCAGGTGTAAACTGAACCTATGGATCTGGTATCATTGACCCACTTACCACTGGCCTAGCTTCATCCAGGGAGTAGATTTCGGGGCTGCAGGGCTCATCGTACAGGGGTGACAAAGGCTGTCGGGGTGCACACAGGTCTGAGTGGCGCTGGGGTACATTCAGGGAGTAGTTCAGAGATGTCTGAGGGGTGCTCCAGCTGTTAGACTGATCACAAAAGGTTCAAACAGATGCAGGAGTTAGTTAAATTCCCCAAGTGCTTATGAAAAAATACTGGTGAATGCATTCTTCTGTCTGGCATTCTTCAGGTTCATACAAGGCAATCACATAAACCACACTTCATTATAGGATTTCGAGTCAGATTCCAAAGTGTAGGTGTCGGATTAATGCCAGATGTAGTGTGACACCACTCCGTTGTCTTACAAATCTGTGCTTATCTGTGCACTTCACTGATGTTGAAATTTATATAAAAGTCGCCAAGTAAAGCTTTGACATTTTGCTCAAGATTTCATTCACTTAATGCACTGCCAAGTAGATGAATCTTTCAACCCCAATTTGAGACAAATGTCACTATTACACCATTTGTTAACACTATCACAACCTCTTCTCAGCAGACTACTTGGTGTTTCTATTTTAGTTGCTGTGCACATGATATGTCAAATAAGCCAGCAGTCTCAAGGGGGGATATTTGGTTAAGTTAGAGGCCAGACGAAATTACCTTTACAAGCGGGATTTTCTCCAGACTCTGTGGGCTGGTGCGTTGCAAGGCAGAGTAGGGGGTGCTGTAGATCTGAGAGCTCTCTGCAGGATGAACATAGGAATTGCGCTGGGAGGACGAATAGCGGAGGGACAAAGGTCGCAGGTCACGCTCAGGCTTTGTGTGGGAAGACACACTGTTGGTTCTGCTGCCCAGACGTGCAGTCTCTGTTGAGGACGGACGGCTGGAGTTGTACTGTTAGGACAACAATCACGACAGAGCAAGAGTTAGTTAAGATTAGTGGCTTTGCAGACACAGGTGTCATTGGGAATTTGAACTACTCTGTGTTTGTAAAGCATACATTATAAATGGCCTCTCCATTCAGCCCAGCACAAAATTCACTTTCTGCATTGTTTTGTGTCCGTCCCCCGTCCCCCCCGGTATAGCTGTCTAAGCGTGAGAGAAAAATGTTTCCATCAATTTAATTGGGAGATTGTAGGTTCAGGTCAGAAGCTGAACAATAACATGTCTTCTGGGCACTGAGCCTTTTCCACTTAAAGCTAATTAGATGGGCAGTTGGCCTACATAGCCCCTCTCCCTCTCCCTAGGGAGTTCAAAACTCCTGATAATGCAGAGTGCTTCTCTTCTTTTTTCCAAAGTTAACAAGTAAACTTTTCAGTGATGAATCAGCAAATAAAGGCATTGAAAAGTTTGGGTGTTTTGGAAAAAGAAAACAAACAAAAAACATTCCTACATTGCCTTTAGACAACCACTTCAGCCTTTGTTGCTGTAACAGGAGCAGGTCAGTTAGAAGGTGCTTAATAATTAACTTTGCAAAGAAAAGCATTGCTGTTCAGATACACCAAAACAAACACGATTTTTTTTAGAAGTTGTAGAACTAACTCCACCCACATTTAGAGCTATCCAACTGTTTTGATAGTATGGTACTCAGTTTAGTTTCCAAATACTTTATGCAAGAAGAAGCAAACACTTACACAAAGGGGTTCGGCATATCCAGGGGAAAGAGGGTTGTCTTCAAGTATTGGTAACTGAAGGTTACGAGACCCACTTCCACTGTGGCTGAACTTTAGGGACTCATTTCTTCCTTGGCTGTTTCCACTCCACCTGTCAAACTGTGGAACCTGAAGTTTATAGAACAACAAAATGTGACTTAGAATATAATAGATAAAATAAATCAAAACGTTACATTTTAGAGCACTGATTTTGTAGTATTGGAGTTTGTGGTAGTCATTTAATTCCTGGATATAAATTTACTTAAGAGGTAGGGCTACGTCTTTATCGCTTTTCCTCATACATAAATTCACCCCACCCACAGGTTTTCAAACCAAGTGGAAATAGCTGACTACGTAGTTATGGATCATCAGTGGCTAGGAAAGAAAGGAGGGCAGCCTTACTTCTCTCTGTGTTGGAGTGTAGATGATGTCATACACGGGGGGTGGGGGGCTGAGAACGGGCACGTCAGCAGCTTTGAAATGCTGGATCCAGTCACAGAACTCAGTCCTATCCAGACAGGACACGACTATGGGGTTGATCAGCTTCCCTGGGAGAGAGGAGGGGGACAAAGCCTGTCATTCGGTCCAGTCGCTCACTGGAATGTGCTAAAGTCAGATTGTCATTCATTGGGGATAAAACCAGCTCATTCATGGAAGGTTAAACTTTGTGACGTGAGTAGATTCATGGAAAAGGCCACTCAGGGTAGAACATGCATAAGAATGTACACTCATTAAAATCCCTTTAACATGGCTATTTACAATGCTCATGTGTTTAAGAGCGTGTCATATAACAGCTCACTGGGTCAGTGCATTTACCTTCGATCATAAATGTGTTTGGCTTGACATCTTGGCAGGGTGTGGTCACAGTAATCATGTTGAGCGGAAGTTTTCCCTGTAATCACAGTGACACCTAAACATGACTCTGATGCAAGCATTGACAATATGGTATGCAAATATCCAAGGTAATGATTTAGAAGAAAAGGTTAGTGAGTTCAATGGTACCTTATAAAAGAGCCCATCATTTTCTTCTGATAGGATGATGAGTGTTGATGGGTACATCACCAGAAGTCTGTCACTTTGTTCCTGTGAACATGACAAAACTGTGAGTTTACCTATTTTATTTAAACTATGGGACAGTATTTACTTATTAGCAACATAAGCAGAGACCTTTCCTATGTATGTTTGCCACTGCCTGCATTGTGTATGCAAAGTGTCATAATAATTAGAGCTATCATATCCTTGTTGAAATTTCTTCTTTGTAAACTAGATAAAGTAAATAAAGGAATCAAAAAAGTAAATGAATTACCCAGTCACAAGAAACAAATATAAACTTTGAGCAAATTAAACCCAAAATTTGCGAATTTTTATATAGATGCAATTAACAAAAGTAAGAAAACAAGATCGATAATATGACTGTGTGCACACAATATAAAAAATAATGCAAAGCACAAAATACAAATATTATCGCATAATACTCTGTTGAGACGTGCAGTTTAAATCCCAGTAAGATCTTCTGTCATACCAGTTAGGGGGGCATTTAAAGGTGCGGCAGTTTATGTTTCCTCTCCCTTTCAGAGGGAGTGTCTGGACAGACAGCTGACATTCCAGCTGTGAGGTGAGTCGAGTCACTGCGTGAGCTGGGCAAATGCCTCTCACACACCCAGGCCCTAAATCTCACACACTTCAATAGAAATGCCGCTGTTTCCCACAGAGAATTAATTACAGATATCCTGCAAGTTGTCTCATGACTGATGTTTTTTTTGGAAGAATTGTTAATTTGCACTTCTGATTTGTTTAGCAGTGTCACATAGTTTGGATTTTGTTGGCTGCAGGTGTCTAACATTATGTCATGTATTAAAAGCAAAACAAATATAATAGGCCATGGCCCTACCCTTATCCGTCACTTCTTACATTATGTTGAGGTGATGTGTGTCTTGCGCAATACAAAAACTATGTGAGTCACCTGGAATTAGTGATTTTTCCACCTTGTCATGGTGGGAAAAAAATCCCAGAGTGTTAAAATGCATATGTATCACAGGTTTCGGTCTACTGTACTCCCTCTCTCTCTCTATGTGTGTGTGTGTGTGTGTGTATATATATATTCTTTTTTTTTTTACCATAAATAGTGAAGAGCAAAGACTGTGTGTTTTACATCATTGTAGCTTGACATAAATTATTCTAAATGACTTGACCAATGAGATGTCGTACCTGACAAGGGAGGTGCTGTAGACGGACTTTGGTCACATAGGTGATCGGACCCAAGCTGTCCCTCTGAGAACCTTCCCACTCATAAATAGGCTCTTTGTTGATGGAGTTCCTCAGTTCCTCTCTCCCTTCGAGTGTCTCATTTTTGTGTAGCTACAGTACAAACAGGGAATAACAGGAATGGTAGAGAATCATGAGCAAAGTTAGTATGAACAGGGCAAATTTAATCATGTTGTTGATCTAGCTTTGTTTCTCAGAATGTGTTGTGTTTGTTTATCTAAAAGGATCCTAAGCCAAGGCTTTAAAAGAGTTATTTTTTTCTGATCTTGGTCTAGGTGTTTCATCAGTGGTTTTCCAGCTGTGGGTGTGGAGTTAGAACTTTAACCTTGCGCAGATATCATGGGCAGTTGGATGTAGATTTTGATGCGGTCAAGGCCGCTCCCTAGTATTCATCCCTTAGGGAAAACCAACAGTGACCTACTTGACTCACCAAATCTACATGCTCACACACATCCTGTTTTATCACAAGTGATTGGAACCATCACATTATTCTGGCTAATCCACCTCATGGATTAAAACATGACCACATGTGAGTGCATGTTTGAACCTGCATGTATGTTTTTCTGTAGGAGGCTCCAGAGACTTTTCTCAGGTGGCACCAAAAATGAAACTTACTTTGACTCTTGTGTAGTTTTCAGGGGCAATTGCAGTGCCTCCATTGGCCTCAATATTTTCTTTAAGCAGTCCAAACCACATGTCCATTTCCTCTTGACTGGCACAGTAGACAATGATCGGGTTAAGGCTAACACCTGTAGGATTCAACAGTCACAAGTTCAAAAAGGGAAAGTGTCACCAAGTCCAAAGAAAACCAAGTCAATGGTGGTTGATCATTAATGGTGTTGAAACTCTTTGGACAGCTCTGCTATCTTAACTGTGTATAGGATGTTGGCTGTAAGTAAAATAAGGCAGTGTTCCACATAGTCATGATAGAAAACCACTTTAGACCTTTGCCAGAAAATTCTTTCTGACCTGCTGCTTTTGGCATTTAAATGTCCTCCCATGGCCTGCACAGAAGGAATGAGCAAGACCAGGGATGAAAAGACCTGGAATCTCCCTTTGTCAGCCCTACACATACCACAGATAACCAACACAGATAGCCATTGGCTTTGTACTGTAATTGTTGGGAGCTATAGTCTGTTGACTCTTTCTTAATAAACAGTCACTCTCAAGTCATCTGTTGAATTTAGATCAGTTCCAACTCCTCATGTTAGACTTGATCATGACCCTTGAAAAGTAATGTGTTTTTTCAGTTTAAGTACTGCTGAAGGCCTGACAACTCTTAAAGCCACATAAAGTTTGCTAACTTTTATTGGTAAAACCACTTAACTGTCATTATGTAACTTTCACAGCTACATTAATTTAAACCATCTGAAGACTTCCTGGAATTTTTACCGGACATGGTGCGTGTTTGCTTCGTCATTCTCTAATTCACCCACGTTTCTTAGGCTGATTCATATTTTCAGCTGTGTGAGAGGAAGGCACAAGTCTCACAGGAGAATTTACCATTCTATTGGATCTCTCACTTGACTCAGAATTTCATCATGCTTCCTCTACATCCTTCCCTTCAGCCTCTCCATAGATAAATAAAGGTCTATACTGAACAAAGAAAACAACTGAAATATAATATCTCAAAATAACAAGCTGTATCTGGGAAATATGGCAAAGCCAAATGTGATAAAACAATATCAAGGTGAGTCAATATTATGATTGCAGACATGCTTCAGACTTCAATAAGAACAAAGAATTACAAATACAGAAACCTTACACTGTTCATTACTGGGACTGACTTTACTCTGTATTTTACTTCAATCCCTGACTTCACTGATTTCATTGTCTCACAGGAAAGGACCAAATCCCTAGAGTCCCCATATTCATGACAGCAGCCTTTTCATCTTAATGAAAATAAATCAAGTTTGAGATTATTTTTTGTCTCTTAAGAGTTCAAAAGATAAGTGAAATTATTGCCCAGCATTAACCTGAGTAGTTTTTGGAATGTGCCATAGATTATATGCAGTGACAAGGCTAAGAGCGGTAGCTGGGCTTTGCTTTGCGACAGCTGGGCTTACTGAAGTGCACCTGTTTTCTAAGAAGCAAGGCCTTTAAGGCTAGTTTAGCCCCCTGATCAAGGGTGAAGGGGGCCCAAGTCTAGTTAGTCTTGGGGTTGAGTAGAGGTGAAGTGGGTCGCGGCACCTTTGAATCACTGGACTGTGACAACATAGGAAATGCTGCAGCTTGAAAATAGCATGTGGTTTCCTTTTGGTTTTTGAAGTGATGAGAATTTTTACTTTGATTCCTCAGTGTTGAGAGGGACAAACATAGCAGACCACCATCAGAGGTGAAAAATATTGACAGATTTAAAGTGCTAGACTGAAAAAGTACGACCCTTAGACTCCAGTCAAATTTAATGCTTGTCTTTCTATTTTGCAGTTTGAAGTCAGCCACTGGCATCTAACCATCCTGCTTGATTACCCAGTTCCAGTTTCACTAATTGATCAGTTCAATTCAACACAGCCAATAAAACTCAGAATGGGTGATTAGAGCATTCCAGGGCTCGTAGCCAACACCCACTGTCCTTCAACTTTAACTTACCGTTTATTTGAAAAGCGAATTCCTGGGCTTGGCTGTGGTTGCAGTTCTGTTGCAGGTTGCAAATTGTGAGTTCTTTCAGTGGAAGAGTTCCCTGTACACAGCAGAACCAAACATTTTCAATTATACACTCATAGTAAAAAATATTCTCTTTCATACATGTAAAGTTTAGTCTGCTACATTGTTATTATGTAGTTATACTGTCAAAAAGTAAATGTTTCAGAAAATGAATCATTTTGCCACTAAGGTCAGTCTTGTAAGTCAGTGATGTATTCATGTCTGTCTTTTATTTGTCGTCATCTCTATCCTGACTAAGCCTTTCTACAGGTGCTGTGCTATTACTTTTTGACATGCTGATCCTTACAGACACCGTGCGGTGATGATTAATGGCTGCTCACGCTTTATGAGACAGGTGAAGACACTTGATCATACTCTGTTTACTAACACAGTGGTGGTTGACAGGGTACGCATGTTAAAAGGTATGGTAATACAACATAAAATTTTGCCCCACAGGAATAATAAAAACAATAAAAAAAAAATCTGTGTGATAGTTGAAAATTGAACCTTATTTATTATTGTTCCTTGTGTAACTGTGAGTTACAGAACTCACCTGGTATGTCAGTCCCGTTGTATTGTTTGACACGAAGTGAAGGTGTGTTTGGAAGAGATCCAGGTAACAGTCATGTATATCCTGCAGAAAGAAACAGGAATTGAGGCTGAAAACAGATATACTGATTGTGTTTATTGAAATAGTTCTCTATGTGCGCATGCATTCAGTATGTGCAGTTATTCAAAGACCTGAAGGTGCATGTTGTATTAAAATGTCTACTGTCGTCCCGGATGTGTTTTTACAGTGAGAAGAGAAGTCAGATAAAGACTGATAAACCTCTGAATCACTGTCTTTTGATGAATTACCTTTCAACTTCCTGCCAGAGGCTTTGTCTGACAGCTAATATTTTTGTATTTAATTTTGAAACAACATGTTCAATAATATCCTGATGTTGTAATATCATGGACCAACTATGCTGAGATGCCTTTGACAAAAAGTTCTAGAAATGTGTGAATCATACCAAAAAATGTGACTTTTCTTTCATTTTTGACAGTGGTTCTTCCTGTCTTTCATTCATATGTAGCTTCCTGTGTCAACACTTTGTTTCTTTTGTAGTACTATTTTGTGTTAAAATACAATGTGTTCTTTTGTCATCATGCTCTCATTGAACATAACATTCCCTCTATCAATCTTTTCTTTCGACTTTTTGACAGCTGTTGTGTCACAGCTCTGACAAATTGCAGTTCCCACCGTGAGGAGCCGGCGTGTCCTTTATCAGTCACTGGGATCAGAGGAACACTCTCTACCCTGAGGTTTTTTTTCCTAGTTGTTTCACAACTGTAGCACAGACAAGCATGTCCAAACACAGGCTGCGGTGTGCTTTTTGGAAAACTGATTTGATTATTCACAACCAGCAGTGAGTTTCAATATATCTGTGGCTGTAGTGTAACATCCTGTTACTCTCCACCTGTTTTCGTAGTTTTGACACTAAATGTACTCACATGGCTGATGGGCATGATGTGTCATTTATAGGCTTGGTCATTGTTTAAGACCTCATTAACCACAATGGGAATTGTGCAGCATTAGCTTTGTTTTTCTTTCAAGTAGTGCTCCTCATTTCATCATGCAGTCATTAGTGATGTTATTTTGTTCTTCTCACCTGGCAGTGGAGGAAGCGGAAGCGGACTTTGGAGCTATGAATCATCCTCCCATAATTCTTCACATTGATGCTGCTCTTCTTCCAGCCGCTGGCCGGGTCATAGGGAAACGGTGGATCCCATTTTATGTTCTCTATCGTCTGCAGATCTTTGTGAGACATTTCCTGCAACAAGTTATGACACAGAATGAGCAGCGTCAAACACAAACCAGTTAGACCTGCTATTAAAATCAGAAAGATGGCAGCTAGTTTTATTTGGTATGCATTTCATTAAGTTGTATATTATTATTGTTACATATAAGCTGAAGGATGGTTTTACCTTTCTGGGAGTGACGGTGCACAGGATATTGATGATACTGTTGGACTTCTCCTGTCCTTCTTGGGGATTCTTCTTGCGAAACAGGCGACTGCTGCTCAAGATAGAGATAAACATGCATTACCACCTATTTTCCCATGTCTGACATTTTTCTATATAGTTTACTTCCTAAATGCAGTTGTCAACAAGGAACTTTTCCTGTTCATACGAGTTCTCATTGTCAGATGGATAGATGACCCAAAGACAAGCTTTACTGATTTGCATTTCAAATTCAGGGTCAGTAACGTGTTTCCCCATTTTCTACAGTACTCCAGTCACTTAAGTCAGTTGTTGCAGAAAATTAATGACACTGGATAATGGTTTGTGTTTCCTTTTAAATCCATGAACCAGAGCCT
>JAPTGW010000026.1:33940278-33953582 GCA_029814545.1 Apogonichthyoides opercularis
AGCGCTGGCCCTTTAAATGCAAATGAGCCACTTCATGCCCAACCCCTCCAGGTTCTTGATTGTGCTTTCTGTCCAGTTCAGCCACCTGTGTTCGTTAATACAATCAACAACTGAACATTTTAGGTAATCGGCTCGAAGTTTGGACATATTTTCAGTTTTTGCTACAACCGCTGCTGCTGATAAACAATTATGTCGAACTCGGAGAAATGTTTGTCTGAAGTCTTGACCTTTATATGTGCAAATGTCATGACGTAACTAGTTATAAAACGTAACAAATTAAACAGGAATTGAAAGGGTTGTAGAAATCTACTCGTTTTTTTTTGTTTTTTTTTCTGGAATGAATATAAAGTAGCTTTGCAGCACCTGGAGGGTTCAAATTTAAACCTTTTGAACTATTAGGGTCCAAATACACAAATAAATGAACTAAAGACTAATAAAAGTGGGTTTAACAAATATGGCCCCTTTAACTTTGTTGTTTTCTGATCATAGGCTTCTGCAGTTAGCTAATCCATTGTTTGTGTTACATTGAAAAGATTCCTACTAGAAACAAATGGCCCAGGGTTTAACAGTTTGAGTCACCAGCAGTCTTTTAAAGTGGAGTGTTTTTTTCACTTGTTATTCACTGCTCGAGGGGACGCTGCTCACCAATCTGTACACTTACAATACCCATATGATGATATACTTTGACCATTATATTGTCTTACATTTTGGATATTCAAGTGCTTTAAATAATGAATATGAAATGCTGTAGTTCCTCAAAATGAGAAAAAAGTAGTGAAGGTTGGACGCCAATCAGGTGAGCTCAAGCAGCACCGCATATATTAACCACTGATAGTACATGTTTGTGGGCGTTTAGAACATTTTTAATGTCTTCACAACGCTTCAGTATGATGTTATTGGTGCACGAGACAGAGAATTCAGTCTTTCAATCCATCCCAGGACACATACCTGTTAACATACTAGAGAATGTGAACAAATACATACATACAAATGCATCCTGAGTGTGTTCAGTGTTGCTTTAGAGTGCTCTGTATGTGATCAAATTTGCCTAAATGGATGTTAATGTAAGGTCTGAAGGGCCGAAGATGCAGTTACCTTGAGAAAATAAGAATAAATCTGCAAGAGGTAAAAAATAATTCATTCATGAAATCAAACAAGTTGCATTTTAGTGTAAAGCTGTAAATGAATAATTGTCACAAATTGAACACTATGGTTTGGTGAGGCATTATGTAAACATGGGAGATGGCATAAAAATCTGGCTGTATTTACTAAAAAGCTGATTTGAATGCACGATTGAGCACTGCACATCCTCAAACAAATACACCTACACACACCAGCAGGGTTAGACTGAAGTTACCTCATTAAACTGAATCAAATGATGTGATTCTGTAAATGCTATTGTACTAATGTATGAGTAAGAAAGATGAGTTTGTGATTATAATTTAATTAGTATTTTATGACATTATCAATCTGAACTGTACAGGATATGATGATTCATATGGTTCAGATATAAGACAAACTATAGACACATATAATGCTGTTCATTGATTAACCTCAGAAGTCCCCAGCTGCATTATAAGCAGCTTGTGCAACCTCATTATAGGAGGGGATGTTTTTCATTTCTTGAGACTTGCGTGTGACACGGTGGACAGCACAGCAACTGTGAAGCTTTAAATGGATCCTCTAACCTCGTTTAAGAGGGCTTCCCCTCCCCCTGACACTTGTGCCGCTGGCGTGTTAAGATGATAATGAATTTAAAGAACACTTATGACTAATATGTCAGGCTTTTACCCTTTGAGAGGCGACGGACTCGCTGGAGCCGCAGCTCCGGTCTGTCCTGGGCATCCGTCTCAGCCCTGCTTTATCCCCCAATGTGAGTCTGGATGAACGGGATAATGGGATGTCCAATCACGGAAATGTGATTTCCATTGACCGCAGCTTCGTAAGTGAGTCGTAGAAGGGTCTTAACAAATTGGATTTGGCCAATGGATGTGAAAAATACCGGGCCTCTGTATACATGTGTGAGTGTATCTGTGCTGTCTCATCCACACATCATCAGGACTGGCGGCAGCGGCGTGTCACGCCCACTTGGTTGCTGTAACCTGGCTGTTGTAACGGCAGTTTCATCCACACTAACGCTGAGAAACATCTTCGTCTTTCAATCATTTATCCAAGTTTTTGTATCATAACATAATGCTTCATGTCGCAGATTACCTTCATGTAGTGTTACATTGTGAAACACTGCAGGTCCTAATGTGCATCAGTTAAAGACTGGATAGTTTTTTTAGTTCAGACGTTAAGAGGATTTACGTGGCTGTGGTCTCCGTAGCTCATCATCCTAATCCACGCGTCTTCTCAAGTTCGTCATAATCTCGTCCATGTTCCTTTAACACAGTGTAATGTTAATGGCTGCTGGTTTTGCAGACGTTGGTTTAGTAGATACTCTGTTAATCTTCATCTGTTCTGCTGAAGAAGCACCAAACATTGGGGCTGCAGTCTCAACACCAACCAATAATTATTTCCAAAACATCACAGTAGGATGCACTTTGAAGCTCCTTAGGGTATCTGACCCAAACTCTAATGTGACTCCTGAGAAACACTTTTTCCAACTAAAAAGTGGAAAGAAGTAAAGTTTTGTCATCGCCTTGATATTGCCTTAGTGTTGATGCTTTGGGTTGTTTATATCTGACTCTATTCGTTAACACTGATTTATGGATTTCATCTCAGGGACTAAATATTTGATGGCAGCAACTTTGGATTTTAGTGTCTTACTCAAGGGCAAAAGGAAGCCTACCTTAGTGTTTGTTCCACTTGGCCATAGATAACAAGGCTTTGATTGAAAAGTGCTGACTGAGAGTCTGGGTAATTACCCAGCAACCACGGTGGATTTTATAAGTTACACCCGCTGACGTCTGCCTTTCAGCTACACCCTGTAGAAATAAGAATGTTCCTACTTTTGTCAGACATTCACTAATTTCTTCAATCATCCATGAGGCTAATTGCTTCATGAATAATTGTATGTTCAATGGCTCCATCTATAAAAGGAAAATGTATTTTTGTATAATTGTAGACTAAGTACATTAACAGTCTTCAAATCTGTATGTCAGAACAGCAGATCATTAAACACAGAACTGAATTTTTTTTCACTTTGTCCAACGTATTCACGCAGCAGGGTAGAGCTGACTGGTACTAGAAGCACTCCCAGTTCAACTGACACTGGTTTCCAACAGCAAAATTAAAGCCATTGTGGTTATAAGGGTGGAAGTTTATCTGTTTGGTTGTGATTGTGATTTTACTCCAGTGGAACATGTTGAAACTGAGAACATTGGTGCGTGATGAGAAGGAAACAGTAGTCGTTTTTCCATTGGACTTCAGCAATATTTACTAAATGTAAAAAAACCCCCAAAAAACAGAAGTACGTAATGTTGGTTTTTCCATTAAATCAAAAATGCGATGATTTGTTTATTATCACGAGATGACACAAGAAGTAGTTTCATAAACATGCTGATGAATGTAAATATTGTGTTTTGATTTACAGATATATTCATTATTATTATTATTATTATTATATATTACCCCTCTATCCCGTACTAAATTAAAAAAATATTCGGTTTCCTGGTGTGTCCACACATACCGAGCCATGTTTCTTTTAAAACTCTTCTTCTTCGCTCATTGTAAAGTTCGTCAACATCTGTTTCTTTAATTCATGTGACTTTAATTGCGGAAAAAAAATCTTTCCATTGCAGTTTTATGTGATATACCAATTGTGCAATGCCTGAAAAACCACCTCTTGCCAGTGCAAAAAACTTCTAATAAAAAAAATTAGCGTTTTGGTGAAATTGTCATTTTTCCATTAGGTAAATTTTTATGCGCGTTGTTTTCACGCAATTTGAGGGTCAATGGAAAAGTGACTAATCATGCTGTATATATGTCATTATAAGTTGATCCCTCTCATTTTTATGTACAAACAGTGGTTATTACAAACATTAGCAGCTCTAGTAGCCACTTTCTGAATAAGGTGAGGTTTTTGATAGTCTTTAGGAGAGATCCGTTGAAACACTATTGCAGTAGGCAGCCGTGCTAGAATTAAATGCATGAATGTGTTTTTCTTCATACAAAGGCCCTGTCTTTGACTCTGTAAGATAAATATGATTTTAAAAAACTAGATCTTATTACGGTGTTTATGTGGCTATATACTTTCAGACCACACTTAACTATAACACCGGTCTAATTTGATATTTCAAAAGTTAAGCTCAGTTGTTGAAAATACAATATTTACAGGTGAAGACATCAGTTTTGGTTGGCTTGCAGTATTAGATTTTCATCACAAAGTTCCCTCTTTTTGGAATAACCATATGGACACCTTTATTATGTAATATATTTGACCTGTTAATCAGGTATTATGGGCAGTAATATGATTTCTGATTGCAATGTAAAGCTGCGGTGTTAATGGTGATATTTTTTAGTATCATTAGGCAAAAACCCATTATTGCCTTTCAGCAAATTATGGTCAAGTGGTCTAAAAGGACCACTAGAGTCTAATCACGTGTTTTCAGACAAGTAGAGAGGTTAATGACTGTAATTATCAGTAACTAATCAGAATCAACAGACCAACATGAGACAACGTCAGGTCATCAGCATTTATATTTAATGTTTTTATTTGAACTGAGAGGGGAGAGCTGCAGGTGGACGTGTGTATTTTTCACTTGTGGTTTTTTCCCCACCCTTATTTTAGCCTCTGCAGCTTTAGGTTTACGGAGTTATCAAGCAAAATGCACTGATTATGCATGTAGAAATATGTATTAAATTAGCATAAAAAACTACTAAAACAAGAAATGATCAGCTTTCATTTTAGACGCTTCATCCCGTACCAGTCTCTGTTCAGATGTCTAATATTTTCCCCTTTCTTTAATTGGATCTCTCTAAATCCTGCTAAATCTGAACCTTTAAATTGCAACCTTTTGTGATTATCTAATTGCACAGGCAGACATTACAATTTATGCAGCCCTAATAAAGTCAACGGCATTAGTGAAGTGAAAATTTGTTATATGTAGTTGAGTCACTACATAATGCATTGGTTTTAGGCTCATCTGCAAATAAAATCAGATTTTTTCCTCTTAATGCTGTGGCTACTGTGTAGCACTGTTTGCTCATTTTGTTCTGAGCAATGCTGCAGAAGGAAACGTGAAGCACTGATGCTGAGGTAGCTAATATATGTCTGTTGTGTTTGACATTTTGTCCTCTGGCTTTATTGAACAACTGTGTCATTGCGTTACACCAGTGCGGGGTCACGGACGGTGTGAAATTACTGGAAATGGCTCTCCCCTAAAGCACTAATTAGTAAGCTCAGAGGTTTTATAGCTTTCTGGAGAAGATTTCCGCTACAACAATTTTTGGCCTTGTTTACGCTGGTTTTCCATGGCAACTGACTTGCAGCAATTTTATACTTGATTGGGCGTTGGCTAGCAGCAAGAAGTTCTTTGTTTCTACATAGAACAGTGTTTTGTCCATTAACTCCCTGTCAAAACACAGGATCAACAAAAAAATGGTCAGTCATGTTTCAACAATTTTGTCTGAGATTTGGTGTTGGCTTAAAGCACGAGGTTCATCAGTCCCTCATGTAAAGAGCACATTGTTAACTTGGTCTGAGCCGTTGCTGTTTTTGGACAGAACTCTAGAAATATTGCATGATAAATTTTAATTTGATTAATCTACATTCTCTTCAACAATGCTGAAGTATTCTTTTGACAGTTGGAAAAAAGAGAAACAGCAGCTTATATAGAAAAACTATTGGTAAAAACCAGCAGCATCTAAATGCAACATGGCGGTCTTACTGTGTATTCTATTTCCATTGTGCTTTTTTCCTCCCTTGGCTGCCTTATCGACCTCATGTCAGGCTGTACAGCGGAGGAACAACAAGGAGAAGTGAAGCCCAAGTGGAGCCAGGCTTCTCTTACTTATTTATGTATCTATTTCTGTATTTATTCATTACTCTCTCCCTCTGCTTGGTGGTTCCAGGTTGTGGGATGTTTTTTGATCCAGCTGTGAGCAGCATGACAATTGTTTCTGTTATTTACAGTAATCGGACAAAACATAAAATGTATTAGGTCCATATTCCTGCTTTAGGCTCCATATGTTTTAAAGCGTAGGTTTTTCTTGATAAATGACATTTTTTTCCCTGGTAACAGTTTGTAAATGACTGTGGCAGAGATTCACAAAAGCAACATTTACCCATTTACAAAAACTGCCTGTTGAATTTATATCTGCCATGGGATGGGCTGTTAGATCTATATCCAGTGAAAATATGCAAAGCTTGTTGTTGTTTTTGATATTAAATTTGATCTCGGTCTCTTTTCTAGCACACCAAGCCTCAATTAGAGAAACCTGAAATTTTCTTGTCCAGCTTTTTCAAGCGAATTTGCACCGTATTGTTCTGCACTTACAGGATGTTGCATATTGATTAGTAGAAGTAGTCGGGCTGCATGATTTGGCATAAAAGCACTATTGCAATCACTGGAGACACTATTGCAATTATGTTTTTAGTTAATACTTGGTTGGTTATCAAGGACAATGCATGAATTATTGATCATTTTATTGACTCAAACCAGTATAAAAATAAAATATTCCAGCAGAAGGGTTAATATTGCATGGTTTTCATAGGCGTCCTGTGTATTTTATAGCACTCTCCACACACTGGACCATTGTTATGTGATTGTAATTTGATTAATAGTGCAGCTCTACTTGGTGTAGAGCTTGAATGTTGCTGTGGGCCACATGTGCAGGTTGGACTGGGCTGTATGTACAGGATGTTGTCTTTAGAGCAGAGGAGGGTACACAGTAAACCCCACAAGCACCAGATGTTACACACTGCTTGTGATATGTCTCTCTCTCTGTCTCTGTCTCCGTTGCTTTCGCCTCCTCGTCCACTCCTCCTCCTTCACTTCCCTGCCGTCTGTCTGTCAGCACTTTCCCAGTGGTGGTGTGAGACATGGCGTCAGGGTGCCTGGGCTGCCAACTTCTGCCAGCTCACACTGTGACCTCCAGCCCCGCCACCTTAGCTCTGTGTGCCAATGCCACAGCAGGTCACTGCTGGGGTTTACACTGAGGCGGCGCCACTGCCAAGAGGAGTCTCTTCTTGTGTTTGGGCTGTTTTGATGCATAGCTCCTCCTACAGTATAACAGGAGAGGGGATTGTGACATTTTCAAAGCAATAGAAAGCTACAATTCCTTTTATTTCCAAGAGCATGCAGAATACAAGGCCTTTGAATAGCGTTGTATAATAATTCCTGTATTTAAATACATAAACTTGAGATGAAAACAGTTGTAGAAATGAACTTGAAACTGCTTTAAAATCAAATACAGATTCTTAGGCCATTAAGGACATTTTTCTGATGTTAGACTTCAGATAGCTAATATATAAGTGTTTGATTAAACTTCTGAATTCAGTAGTTTGGTTGTGAAGTAGACATGATTATACTCCCCAAATTCATGTGCAGAAAAAGTATAAAGACTTGAAGGTCTTCACAATATGAGGGATCTTAGATGTGCAGTGACTAAAGTCTGAAATCCAATAATCTCAATTTTAAGCCTTAAAATGTCTGAATTTCTCTTACGTCTTAAAAAATTGAATGGATTTACTGCTTAGTTGAAGCCTGTTGAAAATAACGTGTTAGAATCCTACTGCCCTTGGTGCAAGAAAATGTTCCCATTATGTGCTTTGTGTATAAGGACATTAGAGTCGCATAAGAACATAGAAGCCACCTGCTGTCAGCCAGTATTGTGTTTTGTCAGCCTTAAATTGTATTCATTAATGACCTTAAATTTACCTTATTGAAACATACATACAATAAACGCTGAATATTGACAGAGATACCAATAACTTTCAAATAACATCTAGCCTTAGTACAAATGTAATTTGTCACAGAGGCATGGTGATATCATCTTGGTGAAGTTAGTATCCATAGCATTGGTTGTGTGTGAACACATATTAGTTATCTGTGTGTCTGGGTCAGTGTGTCTATGCTGTGGTCAGGGATGAAGGGCCAGTACTGACCAATGTAGGGATGAGCTAAGGATGAGATGATTGTCTCCGGCATGCACCCGGGTGATAAGAAGGCAGCTCATGTCCTTCTTAGCTATCAGGCCTAACAGTCATTCTGTACGAGGCCTCCGTCCTTCCCAGCTAACCCCAGCCTTAGGAGCTCCTTAGGGAGCGCTGACTCAGGTGACTGGGTTTTAAACACCATCCCCTTTCCCTCCGCCTCCATTCCAGGGCTTGAGTGTGACCTTGCCTCCATCCAGAGATAGAGTGAGGAGGAGGAGGGGGGTGAGGGAGGGCAGAGGTGGGTGTGGATGGGGCTAGGCCCTCATTAGTCCAAGCTGAGGCGGGACAGCTCAGGAAAAGTGCACTAATTACCCCACTAACAATGTCCTTGCAGTTCATGGCTTAAAGCGGCCCGTTCGCCATGGGATAATAAGCCCATAACCTCCCTGAGAAGTTCAGGATGGCATTATCATGATCACTTTGAGTGATGGGCAGATTGTGGTGTTACAATGGTACTACTGATGGATGGATTTGGCTGGAGTTTCTCACAGTGGAGTGCAGAGCTTCAGTCTGTGTTGTATATTTAGTTGGAGTCGCTGGGTGACGCAGATACATTATTATATGGCTTAAAGCACAATTAAAAAACCTTCTCTGTATCTCATTTTCTTTTTGAAGAAAACCATTGGGCTTCAGACGGCAATAGCTACTAATTTTAGCAAGTTAGGTTCTAAAAAAAAGAGTCTGTCATTAGTCTGAGAAGTTTGCAATCTCAATCCAATCAAGCGTCTCTTTGCTTAGCAACCGGCGGCGACTGTTTTGTCCGAGACCATCTTCTGAGTCATAGGTTCTCTGTGACTGAAAGGTGACTGGTGAAGCCAGCATTAAGCCCTCCACGCTAACCTTCATCTTTTCTGTTAGCGTGTGGAAAACAGCTTGGCGACCGACAGCCTGACATTACAGCAGCAGCCTGTAATCATGGGACTGTAAAAACCCAAATCCAGCAGCCGCAAACAGTGTGGCCTCGTCATAGTGGTGGCAGCTAAGAACCATTCACCGCTTCTGTCCCATAAACTCTGCTTGCCTTGTCATACCAGACCCCCTTCATAGATGGCTCTGCTTTCAATAAAGTTGCCAGTTAAACCTATAAACAAGATTCCCACAGACACGAGAAGGTGCTGATAGCATCAATACCATCAATATAACTGTTGATTTAAGGCTTTATATCTATGCCAAAATTTAAGTTCACATGGACTTTCACAGGATTCTGAGCCTTTTCATAGCTTGTATTTCATAGTCAATAAACACTAAGCGCAAGTAAAAGACAAAATTTTTAAATCATGTCCCTATGTTACCACACAGTCTGTTCACCATTACTCTGTGACTACGCTCCGAGTGAACGCCTGCTACTGCACCACTGCCCTCAAACACTAAGCACCTATTTCCCATCATTATGGTATTTAATGCGATCAGGATGGTAATCAGATTGTAAATAAAATACCTCAATGACACAGTTGTGTGGGTGCACTGGTGAGAGGAGGTTAGAAAGGCGACCGGCGGAGCATTTGGAAGGGCAGCATGGCCTTATCCAGATCTGGGTCTAATCTGTTAACCCTCCTGCTCCTCCTTTGGGCGCTGAAGGGCAGGACAGGGTATTTCAGAGACTCTTGCTGGCAGTTTTGTTGTGAACAACCTCTTGTTGACGTTTGTAGGCATGGCAATTGAAGACCATTTCAGTCATTGCTAGTTTCAGATTTAGTGTGTGAGATGTTTAATGCTACAGTTATAATATGTAAATGAGATGAGGGGTAAATTGATAGATTTAACATGTGTCATCTGATGAAATATTCTCTGTCTTTTATTGTTATTCAATTGCCACGTTCCTCTAAAACAGCTGTTGGCCGCTGCAGTTTAAAAAGAGTCATAATCAGGTTTTAAGCTGCTAAACTACTTACCAGTTGTGAATATGTTCGTTAATACATCTTAGTGTGGAAGATGAGAAGGGATGAGACCCAAAAGTGCTGGATGCGGTAGTCTGTCAGAGTGTATTACACACCTCAGAGCTAATAGCCAGTTGACAGGACTGCCACTTGTAGCTGCAGAGTCTGTGTGGAGGTAAAGCAACAGTGGCGTCTGCATGGAGGATTTCTGTTGTAAGTTTATGATTGGCTGTCATGGATGTGTTATGGATGGATCTGCTACATGTTTGTTTGGATTACAATGCGGAATTTAGTTACTCGGAGGCTGACTGTATGGTAAAAGTGCTCACTATCTCCCTGTCCCTGTGTGTATTTGTGTGTTCCAGTCGTGACAGTGACCTCTCTACAATCATCTCCAACCTGCACCACACCAGACAGCACGGCATGCCCGAGGGCCAGTCAGCCTCTGAACACAACAGCAGCAGCACCGGACACTCAGGTAGGCCCCCCCGTCATGTGTTAACTCTGTCAAAGGGTAACAACAGCATAAGAACAGTGAGTGAGTGTAAGAACGGCCTGAGCACAGTGTTATATATGTGCTTTCCTTCTCTGTTTTGTTTCTCCTCTTTCTTTTTTCATCCTTGCTGATGTTCTATCCCCTTTACCTCGCCTGTAACATATGTAATCATTCCATTACCCATTTAATTTACTCTAATTTGTGTGATTGAGGGAATTTAACATAAGCTTATTACTCATTCCTGAAGGTCGCTCTAAAGTTGATTACTTAATGTTCTTCCCACATTTCCTGCCGCACTCCAGGATTTTTGTTAAACCCCCTGTTTTAAATTACCTCTGAATAAATAGCTTTGTTTGCCATTAATCCAGTTTCATGTGAGCAGAAGAAACACGGTGTGTGTGCTAAGCTAAGAGCTTTTCCTACAGCTTATAGACAGAACACAGACAGCATTTAATCATGGCTATTTGTCAAGTAGGTTGTATGAGGATATTGTGCAGCTATCAAAGACATATGGCTGTAAAACGGCCTCTGGATATCACTATTCAATATTCATTGTGCTGTGGATGTTTCTGACACACTGGCTTAGTTGCACCTGATGTCATTACATATGTTTGTGAGGTACAGCATCCCAACTGTCTTGTACGTTTTCCCTTTATTACAGAAAGTTTTTAAACGCTGGTGCTGGTCTTGAACTCCTTAGTTTGGTGGGTGGGTGTTTGTATTTTTAACTCATCAGTCAGTATTTTGGATCTTGTAGTATATATAGCATCATATTGTTTGTTTGTTTTCGCAATTGACTTTCTCCTGTTGCAACCACTTCTATGTAAGTGAGTGTATAATTTCTTTAGGTTATATTACAGAACAAAGGTGAGTTTTTCTTACAGGACAAATGCCTGCCAAGGTAAATTATTTCTAGAAAGTCACTACCTGTTAACATATACGTTATGTCTAACTTATAAAAGAACAGAAGTGCAATTTTATGACCAACCTTCCCCTCACAAACTATATTTATGTGAACATCTCAATTATTCACGGTATATGCAAGATACACAATTTCCTCTGTGATTAATAAAGTGAATCTGAATGCAATAATAATTCAAATTTAATACAGGTTGTGGAAATGGCATGTTGTTTTCACGTTACAAATTTGACCTTATTCTGACTGTATGTTGATGATATTCACGTTTTAGGAGCATGCTTTGGACATGTAAGCAATGCATTTTGTATATGCATCTGAGTTTGGGATTTTCCTGCAGTTCATACTCAGTTTAGTACATTTTACACAAACTAGCAAGCAAACAGTTTGCAGGGCGAGGGTAACGATGAACGCCCAAAGAACGGCCCAATTTCTGGTCAAAATGAGTAACACACCTACTTTTAAACAAAAAGAAAGACTTGGATATCAACAGGTTTTTGTATTGAGCAAATATCACAATGCCAGCCTCTTTAAGAAGGTGGTTGAAGGAATGAAATATGAATACTTAAAAGGGCATAGCCATAGGACATATATTAATCGGAGTATGCACGGCTACATGTAAAAGGGAATATTTTGTTCATGTAAACACAGATGCAGTTGCCCTGGTTTCGACCCTGTCTCTTCTTATCCCATTAGCTGGAGGCACAGCAAGTGGCATAATCAGCGCAGACCCAACACCTCCATAGCCTCTCTCTGTGTGCTCATCCCCTCTGTCTGCCAGATTAATTGTCCATACGGTGGCTGTGATATCAGGCAGGGTGGGTGGAAGGTGGAGGGTATTAGACTGCTCAACAGTCAGCCCAGTCAGTGTGTTAAGATCCCAGTTTGGGACAGATTTCCACCAACATACCAGTTAATTAGCCGCTAAAGTTAGCTTTGAGCTTTGAGATGTAGTAATAGAGAAAAACACAAAAGGATGGTTACGGATGGGATGATGAAAGAGGAGGTGGGCAGCATGTGACCTGAGCCAGAGGGGGTCCGAGACCCTAAAATCTGTCCGTTTGAGCATTAAAGGGAGATTTAACAGGCTACGTAAGCAGGTCGCTCAGTGTCTGTAAACAAGTCCAATCCGATCAGCCACTGGCTCTAATTCTGTCTGCCAGTGAAATTAGACGTACACGTTCACAAACACACTAATAAAACATTGTTATACAAATGCATGCCCACACAAAATCAACACTGGTTCAACTTTGTGTCCAAATGCATAGGTGGGTGTGATGTCTATAAAGTTTTAGAGCGGTGGATTATTTGACTTGGAGATGTATGAGGTGCTAAACGCAGCTGCAGTTTGCTTTGTGCTGTCTGTCAACTTTCATATTTGACTTATCCTCGGAAAGAGTTCAACAACGAACAATGAGCAGTAGAAATAAAAATAAAGTCTATGTATTAAATACAGTGATTTAAATGGGAGAGAAATTAAGGAGAAGACAAAGAGGAGACGAAAACAGAGACTGATGCAGTGATGGAAGAAACATTTGGAAACAGAGACAGAGGAAAGAGAGATGAATGAGTGCGGTGGCGGTATCAGGGGAGGGCAGGCGGCAGCTATGGCGGCGGACGGCCCTGTGTGTAATTGTGTGTGTGCGTGCATGTGTGTGGGTCAGGAGGAAAGGGAAGCAGGCTTGCCGGGTCGTCTCTGCGCCGGAGTGGGCCGTTAATTAAATCTGAGGGACAGACAGGAGGGCTGCCTCCCTCCTTCCCCTCCCCTCTCCATCCCTCCCTCCCTCGTTCGCTCTCTCGCTCCCCAGCCGCTGGCTATTCGGAGGCTCTGTGAGAAGTGGAGGGAGGGAGGGGGAGGATAGAAGGAGGGAGGGAGGGAGGGAGCAGGGGCGCCGACGCTGAGAGTCTGGC
>JAPTGW010000026.1:34383133-34394343 GCA_029814545.1 Apogonichthyoides opercularis
TGGAAAAAGGTTAAACGTCGGCAGCCAGTGTGTTAGAGAAAATAACGCATTGTCTTCATGAACTAACTGAACAGAATAATCCAAACACGCTGTGTGTCCACAGTATTATTCAGTATTGATGCTTCCATGGTTCAGAACATCACTGACACCACAGTTCTAGATCACAGTCAGTTTAATCCTACTCTGTCGTCATCTTCCTTGACAGTCCTTGCACTAGTGATGCACGGGTCGGGGTTTTTTTTTTTTTTTTTTTCTCCAACCCACTTTTGTGTAATTATTTGACCCACCCCGCAAATAAAGCGCCATTTTTTGAACCCGCACCAACCCAACCCGGGTCCGCTGATCCGCACATCACTGTGCTTTCATGTAGAAATATGAGTATGGACATGCGCAGAATGACGGCTCGCGCACTGTCAGGTGATGGAAGGGAGAGAGAGAGAATAACAACTGACGTGTCGTCTTGTGCCACAGACGTCGACGCGTTGACAAACCGGTTTTTCAGTTAATGCCCTAGTTTACATACATATATTAAAGGCAGATAATGCAGTGGTTAATTTTTTGGTGGTTAATGTTACAGAGACTAATAAATGTTGATCGCACTATTGTGATTACAAAGAAGAGTCAACATTTTTACTCTGATTTTACAAATATGGTCATGTCATACTAAGACAGTATCACAGCGTACCATAAGTCTGAAATAATGAAGTTTTAAAATGGCCTTGAATGGAACTAGTGTGCGAGCTTTCTTTGTCTCATTTGGCAGATTATTCTTTAGTTGAAGGGTCAGGACATCAGCTGTGTGTTCTTAAGACAACCCTCTACGAGCCTTAAATGTGATCAGAAAAAAAATTATTTGTATATAGTTGTAAACAACAATAAACATGCCAGTTGAAGCATCTGGTAAGAGAGGTAAAAACAGACCTGACATTTACACAAAAATCAAAGAATGAAAAATACATCAGACCTGCGCATTTGTAATTAAAAGTCATACATATGAACGCAAACATACATTCAAGTCAAAAAGATAACATGACTTTTAGGAATGTAAAACGTGGAGACTGAGTGGAAATGGTACACAATGCCCTGAATGATGGTCACCAGTTCAAACTGCTTTCATCAATTGACCCTTCAAAGACCTAAACAGCCAAAAGCATCTACTGATCTATAATGTTTAGTAACTTCTGAACCCCTAGGTCTATCAGTAATTTGAAATAATTCAGGTAAAATACAGATTTATGGTCATCAGATATGACCGAGGTTCTGTAGTGAACATGGAAACACTGTCATCTTCTACAACATTGACTCACCAATGAAACCCATGTAGTTTAACCAACAGGTCCTTTTTTTTTTTTTTTTTTTTTACATTCAGTTAATGATATGTTTTTGCTGAAAAAGTCACTTTTGGTTCAGTTTTGCTATAATAACCTTTGGATTTACTCTGAGCTGAACTGAACACCTATGTGGTCAGTAAATCCAGGAAAATGCCTGCTTTAAAAAAAAAAAAAAAAAAAAGAAGTCAAAATGCAGAGAATAATATTCTAATAAATGGTGATAAATCATAAGGTAAATGTAGAGAAAATTTAATTTGAAAGCTGCAACAAAAATAGTTGTAGGTCTTTAAGGCTTAAAGAATACAAGGAAGTGTTGTTTGCTCTGTTAAATAGTAGATTTTCAGGCACCATTTTGTTATTTCTTAAGGTGCATTAAGGAAAGACTGAAAGATTCCAGATATTTGCTTTATCAGTAAACAAGTGATCTGGGAGTTGTGGTCAAGCACACACAGGTAGACATAATGGTACCCTGTGCACTTAAGGTTTGAAACATAATATATCCAAAACAGACAGATAAAAGGAATCACCCTCCGGTATCCTCAGTCGTATTTGTCCCCCTTTTCCTTAAAGGACATGATAAATCAACAAAACCGAAATATAAGAGGGCGTTATCCACAGTCCTCCCAGTGGGCGTCTGTTTGCAACCAGTTACAGCAGCAGACGGAGAGGATTCAGTTGGATCGGTTTCTTCATTAATGACGATCCTGACACAATTAGTACTCTTTCCTAACATTATTTACTTAACTAGCGGCGTTTTCTTTTATTCCTGAGATGTGGACACAAGCAGCCAGATTCACATCCAGTTGGTGATTATTGTCCCTTTAACACTAATTGGTCTTGTTTTATTTTCTCAGGACGAGCTGTTGGCTGAACTGGATGAGCTGGAACAGGAGGAGCTGGACAAAAACCTGCTGGAGATCGGGGGAACAGAGAACGTCCCCCTGCCCAATGTGCCTTCTACTTCATTACCTTCCAGACCTGGTGAGATGAAAAACTGGTTTTATCCTTTACTGACATTTATTGTATCAGCTGCTGCATCTTTAAGTGGAGTTCACTTGGTAAACACAGATTTCCTCTGAGAAGCTTTGAGAAGGATTAAAAAAAATCTAGATTATTCATGTTATCCAATGTTTGTTGGATGTGTGTCTATATGTGTGTGTCAAATACAAAATCAGTTCAAAAAACAAAAAAAGTCTAGATTATAATTGATTATAATTATGCTGCCAGCAGTCTGAACACTAAAGCACTGAAGTGTTTTTTCACAGGCCCTGAAATTAAATTAAATCGGCGTTTTGTGTGTGAAATGTGAAGTAACATTTCAGGACTGTGAAAAATCAACAACCTACATGGGTTTGCGAATAAATTGTTACAATAATAGCCTAATATTATATAAAAATGCTTGATTTTTAAGTAAACAGGAACACTCCAAATCTGTAGCAGCAAAATCTAGACTTCCTAAAAACCTACAGAAAAGTCTGAAATGCATGAGGAATTTCAAAACATTTAAGAGTACAAATTTAATTGTAGCCTATATTTTAGCATTTATGGCAAATTCCCAGAACACATTTAGTGGTGTCTCACGGTTCCTAATGTGCTAAGCATTATCGCTAACAATAACCCTAACGCTAGGTTCTGTGTGCATTAGGATGGGTAAAATGCCAAGACCAAATTTCCTTATAAGGATAATAAAGTGAGTTTAAAACAATAATTAAAAAAAAAATTGTAGAATAGAATACTTTATTGTCATTGCATGTCATCCATACAGCAAAATTGCATTTTGTCTCATAAAAATAAGAAAAGTACAGAATAAAAAGTGATCATATGTTTACTACTGACGGCATGCAGTAAAATTCATTCATTAATCCTTTTTTTTTTTCCATCTCTTCCTCCTAAAAGCCAACAAAGAGGAGGACGAGGACGACATGGAGGACCTGCAGCGCTGGGCGATGGAAGCCATGTAAACGACGCTGCGTCCACCACTTCATACCTGCATCATGGAGGAAAGAAGAAGGGATGAATGGACTGATAGGGTGTTGTGTGAGTGTTTTTGTGTGTGAATGGAGAGCTGACTTCATGTAACACTACAAAAAAGCAAAAATGCTGTAGTCTTCTTTTTCATTTCTGTCCTTTTCACAAATCCTTAAGACACCCGGATGCTCAGTGCAACGCGTTTCTCCTTCGAAACTCTCGCTGCACTTTCACCAGATATTTTTACCCTTGGGTTTACTCCAATGCTAGCACTTCGTGGTCGTCTCTGAGCGACCGATGGGTTCATGTTGAAGACCTCGGGTGTTGGGTGTTACAGGCTCAGTGGCGTTGTTTATGTCACTTGATGACAGAGGAAATTAAACGTCAAAAGATGTGTTTTTGCCTCACATATTTACCTGTATTTGTGGCGTTAAAAATGTTTGTTTTCTTCTTTTTTCTTGACAAAAGTAACAATCCTCTTCTCCCTGTTTTGTTAACTGAGAAAAGCTGACGCATGCACTGGCTGAAGAAGCTACGAGCTGAGATTTCAAACCTCTTCTTTTTGTTTTACGCTACGTGCTTTGTCCTCCTTTTTCACCTTACTGTTGCTGTTTCAGCAATGTCTCCCTTACCCTGAAACCGGTCTCACCAGTGGTTCTAGTTATTTGGTGTAAATATCCCAAATGTGTCTCTTTTTATATAATGTATTTCTGCCATCACAGAGAGGTTTTGTTGAGTTTTGGAAGCATGCAACCGTGGGAAGTCGCAAAACGGATCACAACGCACGGCTAGAAGAAGAGAGATGTTTAACCTAACACTTTCATCCTGCTCTGTCTGTCTCAGTCCTTCATATAAAGGTTTTTGTTTCAAACTGTATAATGTTTAAAAAAATAATAATAATAATGATAATAATAAACTATTGTCACACCTTGATAACTGCATCCAAGAAGGAGATGGTGTTTATAAAAGATTAGATTATAGTCAATCTACAACGTTTGGAGTTTAAAGAATTAATTTTAGTTTTTCAAAGTCATGATGTACATATTTTACATCGGGGATAAAAAAACATAACATGAGGACAGATGGACAAGCATGTTTGCATTTCTATGTTTTATTTATCCAGATGAGAATATTATTTGCAAAATCATTAAAAGTTTTCAATTCTTTTATTGTAATGGAAGCTTTATTTTTCTGCTTTTTTACTGTGGTACATCTGTAGATTGAGGATGTAGGATATCAGCATTATATTTGTTTCAGAAAAGTCAAATGAGATCAGAAGTGTCCGGATTTCTCTGCCTTGATTGCGTCCTGTTTAACAGAATAGAAGTGAATACATTTTATTGTCCATTCAAGGCAGGAAAATATAAATACAAACATGGCCACCAATAACAAAACATACCCAGAACAAACATTCAGAGTTTTCATAACTGTGTTTACACCCTCATATTTGCTATACTTGATTGCATTTAGGATAGAAGAATGCCTTTAAACACCCTCCTCCAACTTTTCTATAGCTTCTCAAACAAACACATTTAACAGAATCAGAAATTATTGTGTTGGTTTATATTCATGCATATGCCACAGTTCTCATGAAAAAACCTGGGGAAAACTCAGAGAATATTAAAAAGTCATACATTAAGTAGACTCATGTAAACTTCACTGTGAGATTATGATGACATGAAAGAATTCATAAAAATGGAGTTGACCTCAGGGTTTCACAGCTTTGAGGAGGTTTAGCTGTAGGATAGTTTTTGTTGCTCTTACTTGAAAAAGAAATACTTTTTTTTTGTCAATTTAGGATCAGTATTATATTGCCTTGGATAATAAGAGTGCAATTAGAGACTGAAATAATTAGAGATTGAAAAAAAAATGTTTAATTTTTGTGCAGTAGTTAATCTACTTCTCATGCAATTGAAGGTGATTGACCATCAAGGAAATTTTTAATTAGTCTAACAACAATTTAAACTACAATCATGCCAATACAATATTCTGATGGCCACAAAACAGCCTAAGCACACAATCATTAGTTAAGCATTGTGATTTAAAGATTGTATTAATTCCTGTTTTCTATCCTCATTATAACTCAATATTGCCATTAAATTGCAATACTGGCTCTTCAAAAACATATTGTAAAAAAGATATATAACTCGACTAATTATTCAGACATAACTGTATTAATTCTATAATTCAACCAATTTATTTAAACAAGGTAGACGCACTTTGTGTCATAATAATAGTGTCATAATAATTACTTTACGTAGTGTTTCGCAACAGTTTGCTCTTGAACAACCCATAATGCCAAGCGCCGCGCGTAGTAATTACGTCAGGATTTGGCGACTTGACGCTTGCGTACTGAGGCTCTAACGCTGATGCAAGAAATTTTCGGCGCAGCGGTGTGGTACTGATCGAAGGATAGAAAAGTAGCCAGATTTCAACTACTTTACAAACAGCAAACATGTCAGGAGACGAGGTAAGCTTTCTCGAACCCCCCCGCAGTCGACCCGTTCTGAATGTGTGGTTTGTTCGGTGATGTTTAATTATATTACGGGGTTAATCGATGTTGAGGATGACTTTGGGCCTCTCCCTGTCCGCGGCAGATCTCACATGGCTGCAACGGAGCTAACAGCGGCCCGGTCTGCCATATATTCAGCAAAATGCATAATACACCACGGTATTACCACATATCACATTGTTTAGGTTGTAAAATCAGCTGTTGTTTTTAATCTCCTCTTGTCATAGCTAATTAGTATCTCAAACCTGACGACTAACGTTAGCTAGCTAACACTAGCCATTATCTAAGATAGCTGTCTGTTAATTTTTTTTCTGTCGGACAAAAGCTTCTTTCTTTTTATCACGACGATTATTAAAAACAGAAAACTATTACAGTTATGGCCTATCGGTAATGTTACACACACACTCTCTGTATTAACACGACTCCAGCTGGGAGCCATTTTTCTGATGCCTTAGGCTGTTTTTTGGTGTTGATTGTTTGTTTTGTTAGATTAGATTATCAGGAGTTATTAATCAATGACGTTACGTTCACATGAACAAGATGGCATACCAGGATGGAGTTATATTGAGTATGGGTAAGCTGTCACACTCGCAGTAATTCAGAATATTGCATCAGATTCCCAAAACAGTTGTAAAAATAAGGAAGTATTTTACCATTGTCGAAAACTATGGCAGATGTCTTATAACGTCATCTGTACTGTGTTGATTTACATGGTAAATGATTATACAGTACATGGTATATAGTTTTGCTTATGGGGTGGCTACATCTGTAGCAATAGGGCTGCAATGTGTAAATTGTATTATGTAATATTTATTCATCAGGTAAAAGTCTAACTGTTATTTAAATTTACATTCACTGAGCGGTATTAACATTGTCACAACAATAAATTCAAACACTACAACTCCATTACCCAGTGATCTACTGACAGACCTTTTCATGTAGAACAGCCAGTTTATAGACTCATTCTCAAAGAATTATGCAGCAAGTTACATTTGATTTATTGTCATGGAGAAATCCAACTGTCTCGTAACTTGATCCCAGATATTAATATGTGGTTCAACGTTAACAGACAAATAATTCTCGTAGTCAGTGGTAATATTTGTAGTTTGTCTTAGTAGTTAGTTATGGTTGTAATAGTAGTCACTAAAGCTAAGGTGTTAAACAGCTGTATTTTCCCATAGGTGCATCTCTATAAACCACTTCACTCTGTAACCATGACAAAACACAAATTTTATATGCAAACAGTAAAGTACAGTTTATCTTCTAAGGAAGGCTGCATCACTTCCTCAAACAAACATTACAAACTATAGGTTTTTACACCAATGTTCCGCATGTATTTTCCTAATTTGGTTTGATTTGGTCTAATTTGGTTTAATAAAGTATCTGTGTGTTAAACTTAATTCCTGGCGTGTTCCCCTTCTTTGTTGTAGACTCCGAGCCAGGCTATAATATCCATTAATGATTCAGACTGGGTACAACCAGTGTATTTTGCTTTCCCGTGGTCTTACAATTAATCCAAAATATTGTAGTGAGCAGAGTCTAACTTAACCATTTTGCTAATGATGTAAATTCATTGTAGGATGAAGTTAAATTGCAGTTACAATGCACTGCATTATATTAATGTTTGCATGCACGCATTTGCTAAAAATGCATAACAGAACCATCACCCCCTGAAAGCAGGAGAGCTGCATCTGCAATTGAGTAATGAACCGACTTGGTGAGATGAGTTGAAATGTTGACTGCAAGGACCTTCCAAGCATGGTGTGTGTGTGTGTGTGTGTGTTTTTGTTTTTTGTTTTAATTGTGAATTTAAAATGTATAGTACTTTTGAGAATGGATACACAATTGTGAAGCATAATATGGCTATACTTGGAGCAGCAATGTTTTTTTTTTTTATACTCAGACTTATAAAATGTGACCTTGAGACTTCCTTCCCTTTAATCTTCCCTTCAGATGATTTTTGACCCAAACATGACCAAGAAAAAGAAGAAGAAGAAGAAGCCCTTCATGCTCGATGAGGATGGAGGAGAAGGAATGGGAGGAGAGGAGGCAAAGGAGGTTGAAGCGAAGGAGGTAGAACCAGAAGCCGGAGATGACAGGGATCTGGATCTGGATGAGGATGAAGGAAGGAAGAAAGGTAAGAATAAGAAAATCTGAGACAGAAGATTGACATTAAAAGTAGAGTGTTAGATATTTTTCAGTGGTGTTACTCTGCTTTAACGCGTCACTGAGCATCTCTTTCTCTTCTCTAGAACCCTCTGATGATTTGAATGACCTGAACTTCTTCAACCAAAAGAAAAAGAAGAAGAAACCTAAAAAAGTTTTTGATAATGATGTAGAGGAAGGTTTAAAGGTCAGTCACTTTTCTTTCTCACAGTATTTTAGTTTTCTTTTGGGGAATTCTAAATTATTTCATTCTGAGCTATATATTTTTTTTAATCTAAACCAGGAGCTAAAAATTGAAGGAGAGCAGACAGAACCCTTGGAAGAGGACAATCTGGATCTAATGCTTCCTGCCAAGAAGAAGAAGTCCAAGAAAGTGGACTTTGATGAGGGAGATGCATTGGAGAAGGATGATGGTAAAAAAAAACAAAAACATTATTAAATGTCATAAAGAAACATAATTAAATTTTTTAAAAAATGGGGAAACAGCAGTTAAAACTGATAAATATAATGTACTTCTAGCTCTTGAGGATGATGAGGGGAAGAACAACGATGGAATCTCTTTCAGCTCCTCTACAGGACCAGCATGGGCCGGCTCTGAACGAGACTACACTTATGATGAGGTACAAATAGATACTAACACAACAAACACACTACATACCTCTAATGAGAGACTGCAGCTTTTTTCTCATCAGGGAGTTGGAAATAGGAATATAGAACTGTTTCATTCAGGACATTATTCATCTCTTTAAGTATATCTCTGCAGGTCATAGATTGTAGAGCAACTTAATTTTCCCCGATTTTTAGTGAGTTTCATGTCCCAGGGTTTTCTGAAATTAAAGCTAAGACCTAAATCAGTTGGACCTTAAAAGTGATGTATGTATATAAAGATATAAAAGTTGAACATGCTCATCTTCTGTCCTAATTGTAAAATATTATGAGCACATTGAAAACTGTGTGAAGAAATGAAGTTAATTACATAAATACATCCCATTTATGAGTTTGTAACTGTTGTGCATTGTGTCTGGTGGGTATGAAAATAGGGGTATCATAAAATTGTCAAATATTGATCACCAAACCAAAAAATAGCTTGTGATGTTATACTTGATTCAGAATAGACAATATTGGATATCAGACCCTAGATGTTGGGGTGTGTGTGTGTGTTGTGTGTGTGTGTGTGGGTGTGGGAGGGGGGAGAAACAAATGTCCTGCCCCCTCAAATTGAAGTTTCTGAAGGTAGGGAAAAGGAAAATTAGCTGCACAATAGTGGGAGGCTTTGAGGAATTAGTAAAGCGTCTAAGTTTTACTTTGACTTTATGGTCCAGTAGTGATGCGTGAGTTGGGTTTATTTCAACCCACGGGGCTTCTGTGGAATTATTTGACACCCGTCCTAACCCAATCCGTGAGTAACCCGCTGATCCGCGCATCACTAACATATGGCACGAAACACACCCCCATATAATTCCTGGACGTACCTGTCCATAGATGCGCTACAGCAGTGGCAAACATACGGCCCATGGGCCAAAACCGACCTGCCGGAAGTTGTAATTTGACCCACAGTATAAATTTGGAAAGTGCAAAAATTTTACTAAAGTTATTAAGAGTCAATGGTGTCATACTTGTTTCAGTTCAGGTTCCACTATCAGCCCAATTGTGATCTCAAGTAAATTAATAGCATTATAACCTATAAATAATGATTCTAAATTTAAATCAAAATTTCAGTGTAAAAAGTCTGTATCAAATTGGTATTAGCAAAACTCATTCTAAAAATTCAGATCAAGACATCACTACTTCCTTCTTCATATTATGAAAAAATAGTTAAGGTAGTGGTTAGTTGGGAGGACATGTGTTGTCAGTCATGTCTCACAACATGCAGTGAACATCAGAATAAATAGGAATATTGTGTAGTCTGAATCTAGAGCAGTAGTGTATGTTTAGATGTCTGCAGAGAGATGTTTTCTTGGTAGAACTGTATAATGTTGAAGTAACTTCTGTGCTCTTGCTCAGCTCCTGAATCGAGTCTTCAACATCATGCGAGAGAAGAACCCAGACATGGTGGCTGGAGAGAAGAGGAAGTTTGTGATGAAACCTCCTCAAGTGGTCCGAGTGGGAACCAAGAAAACCTCCTTCGTCAACTTCACAGACATCTGCAAACTGTGAGCTCATACACACAGACTGACCCAAGCCTTGTATTACACTCACTGGACAAATCTGCTGTGTAATGGTTTGAATGTTGGAAATGTGATCTTGAAAATATTTCATGTGCTTCATCACAGGTTACATCGTCAGCCAAAACATCTTCTTGCTTTCCTGTTGGCTGAGTTGGGAACAAGGTGAGTTGTAGTCTGACTTTTAGGCCTTCTAAAATGGCTTAAATCAGATGTATCAAAGCCAAAATTTAGCAAACAATAACCTAAACTGAGTCCAGTCGCAATTTACCGATGCATCCCTCGCCGTGTGTTGTATGGGCAAATATGGTGTCATCTTTCATTAAAAAAATATTCTAGAAGTGATTAGTTGAGTAAGATCTAACGCAATAACAGTGTTGGGGGATTGTTTGAAGCCAGTTGAAATGATGAATTTGAAGTCTGCTGCACTGTGTGGAAGAAAACACTCAAATCAGTATCTATAATTTGAAGACAGAAAAATAAAAAATTGCTATAGAAGTCACATGTTCACCTTCACCAGACTTTTTTCTTTCCGTATCTTTAACACTCTTTTGCTAGTATGGAAAGACATGAAAAGCCTTAAGTTCTATTCAGGTTCAATCCCTAAAAAGTCTTTAAATTTGATTGTCTGAAATTAAAACATTAATTATCCATGGAAATGCAATGTTCATACCTGCAAACTAGTCACCTTTGGGCGAAATTCGCCGTTTTGATCCCAAAATATGTCACTTACGTGAATCATGTAGATCCGAAGAGTTTTTTTTTTGGGGGGGGCCGTAGACAGACAGACAGGTAGACTACGAACGTTATTGTTGAGCAACATTCTATAATGTGTGTCTGCCTGTCGTTCCATGACTGTCTGCCAGTTACAAAGTTAGAATTCAGTCTCGCGCAGTAATGCGTGCTTCCTTTCCATTGGAGCTCTGGTTGCTTACGAATATTCCAGACTCAGACCGCAAACAAACCACTGTCACTTTAACTGTCTCTGCGGCAAAGTCGCTTTTTGATCGACTTTGGAGTGCCAACCTGAACAACTGCTCTGGGATGAGATGCAAAGGATTTTGTTGC
>JAPTGW010000027.1:194925-205683 GCA_029814545.1 Apogonichthyoides opercularis
CTTTTCCTTCCGGTGTCATGCGTAGCAGGAGGGAGGGGGGGATCGGACATAACGCATGCGCACTCTCGTTCTCCGATAACGATCGGAGAACGGTGTATACATGGCAGAAAGATCCAGATAGCTATCAGAGTTCTCTGGGTAGTGCAATCGGAGTTCTCCTTCTCCGATCGTATTCGGAGAAAGGCGTTTACATGGACTTGAGTTCTCCAATTGTCTCGGATAACGGCAGTTATCCGAATTTCCCAAGTGTCATGTAAATGCACTTAATGTCTATCTGAGAGCCACAGGTAGCCTGGGAGGCAAACACACTCCAGTCTGTGTCCTTAAACCTGTCCTGGAGTGCCGAATCTACCCCTGCAGGCCATACCTTGATGGTCTTCACAGTTGGTTTCACCAGTAAACTCATTCCTTTCACTGCGTTTGTTGGACAGTCCTGTTGGAGCTCAGGGTTTGATTTCCTCTGTGGGTGAAAAGTTGACATCAGGGACAAAGGGCGTTAACATACGCCACAGCCTCATGTGACTGTATTGTTGTTGTGTGCTGCCCTCTGCAGGGTGCTGCTGGAGTTGCTGGAGCTCCTGGTTTCCCCGGACCCCGTGGACCTCCTGGACCTCAGGGTGCTGGTGGTGCCCCCGGACCCAAGGGTAACACTGTGAGTCATCCTTTTCAACACTAACAGAGCTGTGTTTTTGTCATTTTGATGGGTTTTTAGAATGGACCTGATCATTTGTTGTCAAACTCATTTCAGTCATCTTTTAGTGGTCACACATGACTTGAGAATAGTTAAGTGGAATACTTTTGTTGTTGCTGTTGTGTGTAATTTGTTGTTGACTTGTTTTCTTCAGGGTGAGGTTGGAGCCCCAGGAGCCAAAGGAGAGGCTGGTGCCAAGGGAGAGGCTGTACGTTCCCCACAGTCTGCATGGAACACACTTGAATGGACTCAAACTCTTCATCATCCATCATCTACCATCTGTTGTTGTTATTCAGGGTGCTGCAGGAGTTCAGGGACCACCAGGACCTTCTGGTGAGGAGGGTAAAAGAGGAGCCAGAGGAGAACCTGGTGCTGCCGGAGCCCGTGGAGCCCCCGGAGAAAGAGTAGGCATCGCCCTTCCATTTAAGTGACTTATATCAGAACAGAAGAGGAACGGACAAAGAAATAGTATCTGAACAGAAGAAAAGAGCAGCTTTAAACTGTTAAACATTTGATTATATTTAAGTACAAATTTAGTTTATAGAGATTGTCTTTTTAACCAAGACTGGCCAATAAAATTCAGAGGTTTTTCAGAATTATTTGACTGATTTAAGGAATTTAAGAATCGTACATTTGATGCTGAGACAAACACAGTGTTAATGTAATGCAAAGTATTCAGCTGCAGTAAATACTAGAAGGGAACTGTGTTTTAAAGTACATGAACAAATATGAGTTTGCATTGCATCGGGTTAAGAGTTAGGGCTGTAGTGCCCTCTGCTGGACAAAAAACAAAACCACTCTGCTCATAATAATACTGTCTTATATAGTGTAGATATGTGTTTGCTCATTGTGGTCTATTGAAGTGGCGGTCTGGGCTAAATACAGTGTTTGATTCTCTGTATAGGGCGCCCCTGGTGGTCGTGGTTTCCCTGGTTCTGATGGTCCTGCTGGACCCAAGGTCAGTAAAACACGGACATGCACGATTGTTTTTACTCTTTAACCTACATGTGTATCAATAATATTTAGAGTTGTTACCATAATCTGTTCTTTTCAACACTTGTATTGTTTGTTTTCCCTCCCTCTCTTGTTCTCTTTTCTTTTATCGGACCTGCTGTAGGGCGCCACTGGTGAGCGCGGTGCCCCTGGTGCTGTTGGAGCTAAAGGTAACACTGGTGAGCCTGGTCGCACTGGAGAGCCTGGTTTGCCCGGAGCTAAGGTGAGCGTCTCTCCTAATTTTAGAAGTAAAATTGTCTGTGACTTCATTTATTCAGTGTACTGACCTCTGACCTTTGACATTTAGGGTATGACCGGTAGCCCTGGTAGCCCTGGACCTGATGGCAAGTTGGGAGCTGCTGTAAGTCAATGTTCAGTCAAGAAAATCTAATCATATGGTGTTAGTTTCATGATTACTTTATTTAATTTTCAATTAATGCTCCTCTTTAGGGAGCCCCTGGACAAGATGGCCGCCCCGGACCCCCTGGCCCCGTTGGAGCCAGAGGCCAGCCTGGAGTTATGGGATTCCCCGGACCCAAGGGAGCCGCTGTGAGTAATCCGTCCGAGCACTAGTGGGCTGCTGATAACCTGCAGAAGTTCACCTCCACTTACTGACCAGTTTGTCCATCTGTGTCTAGGGTGAGGGTGGAAAACCCGGCGAGAGAGGAGTGATGGGACCTACTGGCCCCGTTGTAAGTTGACTTCTACTGTATTTTGTTCATTTTGTGTAGCATATCCAAGTCATGTGTCTAAAAACCTTCTGTTTGTTTACCCAGGGCGCCCCTGGAAAGGATGGTGATGTTGGCGCTCAGGGTCCTTCTGGCCCCGCTGTGAGTAAAACGCACAAAAACACACTCAGATCGTAGCCTCGCATTAAGGGGTCTGTGTGGAACAACAAAGTCAGAGGACGTCTCAGTCCTTCTAAGTTCTCATTCTCATTTCCTCATCCTCAGGGTCCTGCTGGTGAGAGAGGTGAGCAGGGACCTGCTGGACCTCCTGGATTCCAGGGTCTTCCAGGACCCCAGGGTGCTATTGGTGAGACTGGCAAGCCTGGAGAGCAGGTACTGAGAGAGTTCTGACTAATTTAGATACTCTTGTTGTGCTGATGGGTTTAGGACATTAAAGTTGCTATATTCAGTTGCCTTTGTGTCTTATTTTGTGTTGATCTAGGGTCTGCCCGGTGAGGCTGGAGCCCCAGGAGCTGCTGGAGCTAGAGTAAGTCATGTGACATCACCTAAACACACTCACAAGAAACAAATACAAATATTATTTTCGGTCTAAACTGAGATTACCACAACAAAGAGAACCGAATGGACTGTTTTAGTGAACACGGTCATGCTAATGCTAACAGGCTAAAGTTAGATTTTGAGAATACACATAGAATTGTAACTTGATTTAGGTGTTATATTTTCCATCAGTTTATAGAAAGTGATTCACAACCAGAAATAAGATTCTCCACATTTGTCCATCACAACTTAACTGACTTGTTGCCGCCTCTTCCCAAAGGGAGACAGAGGATTCCCTGGTGAGCGTGGTGCTCCTGGTGCTATTGGACCTACTGGAGCTCGTGGAGCCCCCGGATCTGCTGGAAACGATGGTGCTAAGGTAAAATCTGTTTAAAGACAAAAACTGTAGACGATCATGCCCACTTTCCTGTGTGACGTAACAAACGTTGGAATAGACATGGCACTTTCTTTCTTGTTTGTAATCCTTTTCCTTTTTTCCCTTGGTGTTTGTCTTCTATCTCAGGGAGATGCTGGAGCCCCTGGTGCTCCCGGAGCTCAGGGTCCTCCTGGACTGCAGGGCATGCCTGGTGAACGTGGTGCCGCTGGTCTTCCAGGACTCAGAGGAGACAGAGTGAGTCCAGTACTTCCAAAATCCACAACAGTACACAGGATGCTCACCTTGACACCAGTGACGTGACTCACATGGCAGTTTATTTCATTCAGTCACCATTGACCTTGGAGGACCATCCCCAGAATGAAGAACATCATTCTTATTGGATCATAGCTGTGTTCTAAATTATACTCTTAACAGTGCTGTCTGTCTGGCTGTAGCTTCACTTATCAAATACTCTTAGTTTTACAGGATCCAGCGTTTAACTGGCCCTTATCTTATATTCCAGGGTGACCAAGGAGCCAAAGGTGCTGATGGAGCTCCTGGCAAGGATGGTCCCCGTGGTTTGACTGGACCTATTGGACTTCCTGGACCTGCTGGACCCAGCGGAGACAAGGGAGAGCCTGGTGCTGTTGGACCTGTTGGACCTGCTGGAGCTCGTGGTGCCCCTGTGAGTTTCTCTGTGTCCAGGCCAATCACAATGCCTTACGCCATCATTTGGCGCCATCACTTGTTAAGGAGCAACACATTTTTTAGTTTTCCCAGCATTTAGGCCACTGTCTTCACAGCTGTGGAGTTACAATATTTGACCTTTGATTTGTAAAGTCTTGGGCTGAATCTTCTTCCTGTTCCTCAGGGTGAGCGTGGAGAGGCCGGACCACCTGGACCTGCTGGATTCGCTGGACCCCCTGTATGTGATTTCTTCATAAGTATTCTGTTTTACTTGGTTTTACTGACCATTCACCTTTCTAACCATTCCCTACTCTGCACTTCAGGGTGCTGATGGACAGGCTGGTGCTAAGGGAGAGGCTGGAGATAATGGTGCTAAGGGAGATGCTGGTCCCCCCGGCCCTGCTGGAGCTACTGGTGCCCCTGGACCCCAGGTTTGTCAAAGATACTTACAGTTAAAGTGTTTGTACTTGTAGCATTTACTGTAAATTCTCCAACTTTAACTCCTCTTCTGCTGCATCCTCTCAGGGTCCTGTTGGAAACACCGGACCTAAGGGAGCCCGCGGAGCTGCTGGACCTCCTGTAAGTTATTACACTTCCTGTATCCTGAGGTTCAAAACAGGAGAATGAGCTAAATTATTGTACAGATCTGGGGTCTCAGCGCCTTTGACCATAAAGAAGTGATGATAGAGTCATGAGAAAGCAGAGCAGGGACTTAAACTTTAACTCTTTAAAGTCTTTATTGTGATTGGACTGATCTACCTATTGTTTTTCTATCTCTGTCCTTAGGGTGCTACTGGTTTCCCTGGTGCTGCTGGCAGAGTTGGACCTCCTGGCCCCTCTGTAAATTTTTTTGTTCTAATTTTTTTAATTTTTAATTCATCCTTCAGTACTACTACAATTAGACTATTAAAATTATACACATTTCTCCTTCACTCTATAGGGCAACCCTGGACCTCCTGGACCCGCTGGACCTGTTGGTAAGGAGGGAGCCAAAGGAAACCGTGGTGAGACCGGACCTGCTGGTCGCTCTGGTGAAGTTGGTGCTGCCGGACCCCCAGGAGCTGCTGGAGAGAAGGGTAACCCAGGTGCTGATGGTGCCACTGTAAGTTAACCTCCACAATGTAATTCTTTAATTACTATAATTCTTTAGAATTCATCAATAAATAGTAGCTTGATTTCTAATTGAATTAATCTGATCAGTTAGAAGGACACAAATGATGACCGTTCCTGGTTTTTCTAACAATGCTGGTCCTCAGGTGTGATGTGCCAACCACTGTACATCTTAGGATCCAATCTCTTTGTCTGTGTTTGCCCCTGCAGGGTAGTCCTGGTCTGCCTGGACCTCAGGGTATCGCTGGACAGCGTGGTATTGTTGGTCTGCCAGGACAGAGGGGAGAGAGAGGTTTCCCTGGACTGCCAGGACCTGCCGTAAGTTCCTAGTGTCAGAGTTATGTTCGACACTTTTCACCAGCAGAAACATAGTCCCACATTAGAGGAGAACACACTGAACTGACTCAAGGGGTCGCCCACAGGGAGAGGCCGGAAAGGCAGGACCAGTTGGCCCTGGTGGTGAGCGTGGACCTCCTGGACCAATGGGACCCCCTGGACTGGCTGGAGCCCCTGGAGAGGCTGGACGTGAGGTATGAAGAATCTCTGAAGAGAGTTCCCTGGTGTGTAGGTGTGAACCTGTTAACCGGCTGCTGTATGTGTTTTAGGGAGCCCCAGGTAACGAGGGAGCTGCTGGACGGGATGGACCTGCTGGACCCAAGGTGAGGTCACAACACGACTGTACACGTTTGCTCAGGAAGGGTCGGTTTGTTGCAGAATTAGTTCATAGAACACATTTCAGTGGTAGTCTGGTAGATTCAGATCCTTCATCTGTATCTGTGTCAGTTTGAGTTGGAATTTAGATTCTGTGACAACCTCAACTTACAACTGATTTAACTTAGTTTTTAGTCAAAACCATTTCAAACTAGCCCACAGTTTGTTTTAATCAACATATTTATGTTGTTCATAGTTGGTTAACATCAGTTAGTACATCTCTTTTGGAGGATATAGTCTACCATTTATATAAAGATCGCTCACAGCCACAAATGTCAGTTATTTAGGTTCTGCTGTAGGTTTCGTTAAATGCTGTGGTGGATGTTGGCTAACTGCTGCAGAGCTTTTGAAAATAAAAATGGCAGTAACATTGAAGCCTCAATGTTGAGTTGAAGGAATTGACTCCTTCACATGTGACACGCTAACAGGCATCACACTCTGTTTTGGATTTTTATTTCATACAGTCAACTATACAACAACGACTTCACTTGAGACTGACTTTGCATTTTAGGGAGACCGTGGAGAGGGTGGTGCTTCTGGAGCCCCTGGAGCTCCTGGACCCCCTGGTGCCCCCGGACCTGTCGGACCTGCTGGAAAGTCTGGTGACCGTGGAGAGACTGTGAGTCACCAAACAAACCGGCTTTTTTCTCTTTTCTTCTTATTCTTTTAAATAAAATATTAGCATGTAGGACAATAAATCAGCTTTACTTGAAACTAATCTTTGTACATATCAGGGACCTGCTGGACCTGCTGGTGCTGCTGGCCCTGCTGGACCTCGTGGTCCTGCTGTAAGTAACAACATTAGCACTACAAATGTAATCTATATGTAACTGAGTATCAGATGGAGGCATTGACTCTTCATGGCTCTCCTCATACAAACAGGGAGCTCCTGGACTCCGTGGAGACAAGGGAGAGACTGGAGAGGCTGGTGAGAGAGGCATGAAGGGACACCGAGGATTCACTGGTATGCAAGGACCTCCTGGACCCGCTGTAAGTCACCTGACTCGCAGGACTACACACCTCAGCCACACACCGAGCACACATATGACATTGTAACTCCTTTATTTGTTTGTGAACCCATAGGGACCTTCTGGAGATCAAGGACCTGCTGGTACTTCTGGACCTGCTGGACCTAGAGTGAGTTTGAAATGTTAGATCAAGGCTTGAGCATGTTTGGTGTTTTCTGTGTTGGCTGCTTGTGTCTCTGAGGTTTGAGGTCCTTTGTCATTCAGACATAAGACATTTTCTTTTTTGACGTTTCAAGGGACCTTCTGGAGCTGCTGGTGCTGCTGGTAAGGATGGTATGACTGGCCTGCCTGGACCCACTGGACCTCCTGGACCTCGTGGACGCTCTGGAGAGATGGGACCTGCTGTAAGGCTTTGTTCCAATCAAAAAAAAGCAGTAAAACTGTCTGGGTTTTTGTATCAGAGGGAATGCATATCACCACGAGCTTTGGTGATATACTAACCTATTGTCTTCCCTTTTCCCTCCTAACCTAGGGTCCTCCTGGACCTCCTGGACCCCCTGGAGCACCCGGTGCCCCTGGTGGTGGATTTGACCTTGGCTTCATTGCCCAGCCTCAGGAGAAGGCCCCTGATCCCTTCCGTATGTACCGCGCTGATGATGCTAACGTTCTCCGCGACCGCGACCTGGAAGTGGACAGCACCCTGAAGAGCCTGAGCCAGCAGATCGAGCAGATCCGCAGCCCCGACGGAACCCGCAAGAACCCAGCCAGAACCTGCCGTGACCTCAAGATGTGCCACCCTGACTGGAAGAGCGGTGAGTCTTCAGGCTGTAGCAGGTGGACAGCTTAAGGGTGATGGATGGAAGGAGAATGGTCCAGGGCAACATGTAGGATCTGCGAGTGTTTGCTTGAACATCTCTGAACGTCATCTGTTTTCCTTCCTCTCAGGCGAGTACTGGATTGACCCAGACCAGGGCTGCACTGAGGATGCCATCAAGGTGTACTGCAACATGGATACTGGAGAGACCTGCGTTTCACCAACTCAGTCTGAGGTTGCCAAGAAGAACTGGTACATGAGCAAGAACATCAAGGAGAAGAAGCACGTGTGGTTCGGCGAGACCATGAACGATGGCTTCCAGGTAGCACATCAGACCTACCGCTCTGAGCTCATCTTGTCTCCGTAGTCTCATGATCATGTCTCCTCTGGCGTCTTCTTTAGTTTGCGTCGCTTGCTCTTCTTTCAGAACCTTGTTTTTTTCTTCTCCAGACCTCAGAGTTACAGGCTTTTCTTTTGCTTCTGTTCCTTTACAGTTTGAGTACGGCAGTGAGGCCTCTCAGCCAGAGGACGTCAACATCCAGCTCACCTTCCTGCGTCTCATGTCCACCGAGGCGTCCCAGAACATCACCTACCACTGTAAGAACAGCGTGGCCTACATGGACGCCTCTGCAGGCAACCTGAAGAAGGCCCTGCTCCTCCAGGGCTCCAACGAGATCGAGATCAGAGCTGAGGGCAACAGCCGCTTCACCTACAGCGTCCTGGAGGATGGATGCACGGTGAGGACGCCCACACGCTCACAGATGATACGACTGTTTAAGTTCTGCATTTGAGGATGACCTTGTGAACCCAACAACCACTGACAAAGCTTTAAATGCCAAAGGTCATGCTTCAGGAAAAACACAGTGTCAGTAAATGAGCATGAAACGTAAACGTGTCATGGTAGACAGACATTAAAACACAGACACCAAAGGAACATGAACCTTATTCGGCTGCTCTTGCACAGTTTTCAGTCGCTGTCATATCTCCATCTTCCCAACGCTAACTTTCCTTTTATCTCCTTCTAGTCACACACCGGTACATGGGGCAAGACAGTCATCGACTACAAGACGACGAAAACATCTCGCCTACCCATCATTGACATCGCTCCTATGGACGTTGGTGCTCCAGACCAAGAGTTTGGCCTTGAAGTTGGACCTGTCTGTTTCTTGTAAAAAGAGAAATCTGGACTTGAAATTGTTGTTGTGTGTGTGCGTGCGTGTTTTATTTTTTCTAGCAGTCATCTCTCTTCTAAAAAACCCCACCATACCATTTTTTGAATGCCATTTTTCTGAACAATCCGACCCCTGCTCCATTCGGCCATTGTTCTGATGGTCCACTTTGCCTAAAACCTGCACTTCGACAAGATGGCGGTGATGTGGCAATGTCTGCGTCATCGTGTTTGGGACCACTACTTTTTTGTTTCTGACTCTTGACTTTTTTTTTTTTTTGTTTTTTTACCATCACAACACCAAGGATCCTGTAGAGAAGACATTCTGTTTCACTGGCAACAAGAAAATAATATATGCTTCTGTAAAGTGTAAAAATTAACTCCCTGCCCCCTCTTCATCCTGCCCAAACCAGGCCTCTCTGGAGTTTACAGATACAAACAGGTGACTTGTGTTTTTCTACGCCACTGCGGTGAGAGGAATGAAAGGACAGTCCCAACTGACAGAACCCAATTGCTTTGTACCACGTTTCAGGTGTTGATGAATAAACGGTGAAACTAACAGCCACGTTTGTCTCTGTTGTTCTGCCCTTTTCCGTCCCTTTCCCCTTCAGACAACGCTGACAACACCTTCCAGTCTGTGGATTTTGTAGCTGTTGTGCTTTTGGTTGTTGTTCTGGTCACCTTTGTTTGTGTGTTCCTTTCTATTCCTCCATTCTTCATCTTCTTCTTTTTATTTTTTTTACAACAAAAGTCACATTAAAACCACCAGCAGACAAACATGGGTTGAAACCTGTTTTTTGTTTTTTTTAAAGAAATGGCTACCTCAGTAAAGCAACGAATTCCAGCTAAAATAGTGTTTGAAGTGAAGTCTGTAGTAGTGGCAGGTCAGGGTTCAGGCTGGGGTCGGTGGGGGAGTCCAGGATACTTTCACAGAAGCAAAAACAGCTCAATCTAAAGGTGCTATTTTTTACGGTTCCCTGGTCATGCAGCAGGACTCTCATGTTCTGCAGCGCTGAGGCCCTCTGGCTTAGCGGAACCTTCTTGGTGCTAAAAACAACCGCAGCTTGTGTTGTCGGTGTCTAGAAACAAACAGCGTTTCCAGTCTGAGTCAAAGTAGCTCCGTTAAAGTCAACAGTGGATCTGCTCTCCTTTCACACTTTTGTGTTTGAACCCCCCCCCCCCCCTCCTCCCAAAGTCCATCCACACATCTGTTTCAGTTTGTTTTTTTGTGCGAAGGGTGACTGGTTGTTTCTCGAAAAAAGAACAAAAATTGGAATCCAACAGAGATTATAAATTGTACAGAAAAAGAGCCAATAACAGAAGAGTTTGTGAGCGGAGACGGACACAGCCAATGGGAAACCACCACGTGGATCTGTACCTATGTTGTATGTGTATAATAATTTGAGATGTTTTTAATTATTTTGAATGCTGAAATAAAGCATGTTAAGTGGTCTAACATTGAACTCTGCCTAATTCCCTGACTGACTGACTGTTGGTCTGTTTGAACATCCTACAGTGAATGTATGAAGAACCTTCTAGGATCAACACTAACGCTGCCGTTTGTGGAGAACAAACCCAGTGTGAAGTGTTGAAAACAGACCCGGGCTTTGGTTCCAGCACCTTCATCAGTTTCATTAGTTGAACCAAATAGAACATGTAGCAGGTGTTTTCGACCGGACATTAAAATTAAAGCATCATCAGCATCTTCCTTCACGTGTTCCAGAGCTTCGATCACACAAACGTTAGCATGTCGTCCCACACACTGGTGCCGGTTTGGCTGATTTGACTGAGCTGGAGTCAGAACAGATGAGTAACAGTGTCCTACCTCAGTGCAGTCCGCCTGTCATCACCAGGAAGCTCATCCAAATGTCCAGACTGTCCACGTCCATAATCCACTACGGACCCCCAGCAGTGGTTCTGATAGTCCACGGTTCCTTTGGAGAACGTCCTCACTGGGTCTGCACCTTCAGCCTTCTGTCTCTGATAATCCTCAAAGCTCCGGCAGGAGGACGGA
>JAPTGW010000027.1:1413457-1424670 GCA_029814545.1 Apogonichthyoides opercularis
ACTAAAATTCAAGCACTTTTCAGACCTTGAAAACACAACACTGAAATTCAAGCATTTTCAAGGATTTCAAGCACCCACACAAACCCTGTACATATCATTCAATTAATTGTCAACTATCCACCCACCCAGATAAAAAAAGAACACATCATTTTCTAAGTTCAGCTTCTTAAATGTTAATGTTTCCTAATTTATTTACTCCTCTGTGACTATAAATCATTCACCAAACAAGACATTAATTTGCATTTTTCTTCTATGTCTGACAGAAAGTACACATGCTTTTTTTAAATGAAGTGAGACTCTGACACTTACAGCCCAGGATTCCCATGTTGAGTCTGGCATTGATGTGGGACAGCTCATCCTGCAGAGAAACACGTCTTTACCGCAGCTGTCTACATCAACACTTTATCTTCATACAGACACAGAAGCACACAGTCTCTGGATAAGAGGTGGAACAGACGCTTACGTTAAGCATGGAGGCATCTCGACGAAATTCCATCAGGTCCTCGCTCAGTTTGCTCTGGTTTTCATCCAACACATCTGAAACACACACAGAAACACAATCTATGAGTTGAAAAACATGGATTCAATAAGCTGTGGCTCATTAGGGTTGCAAAAACCTTCACCAGTCAATATTTTCTGTCAGTATTTAACCATGTGCAGTGCAGGAGAAGAGAACATCTGAGGAAAACAACCACAAAATACAGAATGTCTTCGAGTGCAAAGACAGGTCTATGTAATTTGGCTAAAACACATCAGTGTGGCTTTCATTCACAATCTCTACTTTGTTTGAAATTTGAGTGAAAAGAATAAAAATAAATCATTAAATAGATGTTTGTTAACAGACATGTTTGCTGTTTAATTTGTACCTCTTGAAACCAAGTCAAACACAGCCAAATACTTGACCAAAACTGACAAACACCGTATCACACTCAAACATTAATGGATGTTTTTGTGTTGTTGTTTTTATTTTTGGCAAAACATTGTGTTTTATGTGTCAAAAAATATCATGATACTAACTAATAACTACTTAGAATAAGCTCTAGGCATCACAGCATCTGTTTCCTGTCCATCACAGCTGTAGGGTCCCGGAGCCAGACGCTAATAGTCCACCTGCTACAACAACCTGTTCACTAGAGCTGAGCAGCTTCCTGTGCAAAGAACCCTCCTAAATACTACAAGTGAAACTGTGTTTTTAGCCAGAGTCTGTTTGCTTGAATAAGCTGACAAATGGCTTGTTTTGACTTTACCAAATTTGAGCTCCAGGTTCTTCTCCAACTGATCTAATTTCTCCGACAGTTTGCCCAACATGGAGCGCAGGAAGGCGATGTCCTGGTCCTTCTGGGCCAGAGTCAGCTGCATTTCATGGAACCTGACAGGGTCAAAGGTTATAGGAAGAAATATGTGTCAATTGTGTTATATTGGCTTTAGTTTTTAACCAAACAGGTAGAATAACAGAAAAAGACAAAGAGAGGAACTGAAGTTTGACAGGTTTGAACTAAATAAAGCACTTAGAACACCCATCAGTAAGAGATTTAGGATGCTGAACATCAAGTGTGAACTGGAACAAACTGAACAACAACAAGGATTTGAATGTGGGTCGAGTTGTTTTTGTTTTGGGCTCTTTTGTTTTTTTAAATAAATCAGTCCAGCTGCTTTTTGACACCTTGTTAAACTCCAAAAATAAATAAATAAGTAAATAAATAAAATAAGCAACAAAATGAACAAAAATTAATAATATAAATCAACAAACTAAGATACAAACTGAACAAAACTGAAGAAAAACTAAAAAACAAAATGTAAGAAAATACACACAATAAGCAACTAAATGAACAAAAATGAATAAAATATTTACAAAATAATAAATGACATGAAAAAATATGCAAAAAATAAGGATTACAATGAGGTCAAAAAAGTATAAAATAAGCAACAAGTATTTGAATTTGGTCCTAGTAGTTTTAGTTTTGGGCTCTTTTTTCTAAGTCAGTCCAGCTGCTTTCTGGCACCTGTTTAACTCCATACAGCAGTTCCACGGACAAAACTCCATAAACACAGTAAAAAATAAAACAAAGGAAAATCACCACAACACTGGAAACAACAGGAAAAAAAAAAACAAAAACAAAGAAAACCGTGTTAAATAAAAAAAAAAAGCCCAAAAAGTCTAATTTTTTTTTTTATAGTGAGTCAGTCTCACTCACTGCTTTGTGTTTTACCCTCCATTCCACAGGTGGTGGGGGTCTACTGAGCATGCTCAGATGTCTATGGAAAACACAAAGTCTTATTCTATCAGCACAATTTTCCTATTGAGCAAACAGTTGAATTTTTATGAATATTTAAAATAAATCATACATTCAGAACGATCACCACAGACACGTCAGGGGTTAAATGTTTGTGACAAGAGTGGCACAGACGAGTGTTTGTCTGAAAAGTGTTGAAATGTTGTGATCAGCAGCCATTTTTTATGAGTGATGTAAAGAACACCTCTGACAGACCAACATGACGAACTAGCAGATCACAACGACGCTGTTAATGAGATGATATTAGAGAAAAAAAAAATCCATTTTCTGTTGCTCACCTGTCATCAGTCTGCTGCAGAAACTCTTTGAGCCCCTCAAATTTACACACCTCCAGATGGGTTTCATACGTGTCCTGGTTACCGATGAATGTACAGCTGTCAGAGCAGGGGACAAGCACAAGCACAGAAGAAAAATCAATAGCTGGCACAGGAAATGTTTTACCGGACTGCATAATCAGGGTTTCTGCAGATTTCAAAGTTCAGTTTAAAGCGTATTTAAGACCAGTGTGAATACTATTTAAGACTAATTTCACATCCATACTGGCAAAAAAACAAAAACAAATTACAAACGATATGAGGAATATGAAATCATAATCCTACCCATATTAGATGAAAGTATAATTTACAGGAACCATCTTAACTTAGTGTTTGCTTCAAATGTGTTATTTTCAAACTAAAAACTCAACATGTTTGCTTTCGAGCCACTTTCAAGTCAGAATTAATCAGCTCTGGCACCAAGTTGTTACTGTACAAATGAGAAGAAATGGCATTTTAGTCTATGCATCACACCATGACTTCCTGGGTGTGATCCAATTCATTGTGACTGTGCTGCAAAGACTGAAGTGGTGGTTACTGGTTCCATGTTGGTTTAATTGCTACAGTGTGATGTGACACATTTCTCCCTACAATACCAGACTGAAGTTAATGCAAATTTACTAAAGAACCATCTGAAAAACTATTAAAACTGGATTCATGGCATTTTTAAAGGCCTAAAATGCTGACATTTGCATTCTAGACTTTAAAACCTTAAAAGAAAATCAATGTCTGGTGCATTTGTGAATTGTTTGCCAACATAATGCTTCTGGAACTCACCCATATTTGGAGTGCGGACATTTGATGTGCTCACATTCTTTGAGGTGAGCCTCCAGGTTCATAGTGAGAAGTGGGGGGCAGGAGGGGTTGTTGGGGCAGCGGACGGGCCTATAGTCACAGCTGGCCTCGTGTTCTCTGTAGAAACAGGCAGTGGCATTAAAAATGGACTCCTTCCTCCTTTCTTTACATTTGACACTGATAGTGATGCGTTTCTGTCACTCGTACTTGCGTGTGGACAGTTTGATGGTGAACGGGCAGCCCAACGGATCCACCTCAAACGCACCAGGTTTCCCTGCCACCGTGGCGTTGGAGGCTGTGGCTCCGCCCGTGCCGCTGGCGGTGGCCCTACAGCCGTATTTACAGTGGATGAACAGCTCACCGATCTGTTCTGCCACAGCTATGTTGTTTACCACAACTGTTAGCTTTGCTGCATCCACTGGGCACTTATCTGTGAGACAACAACAGCAATTAGATTAATATGCCATTGTATGGTCCATGGTTATATTGTAAAAGAGAAATATGATTATAAAACCATTTAGTCTAACTGAAGTATAAAAAATAAGTGCATGGCATATCAATAGTTGGTAGCCTGATAATCTAAAACAACTGGTCTGTCTCATGAGCTGAAAAATACCATTCTGAACTTTCAACTAAAGCTTTACTTATATGTTTCTCTCACACTTACTGGACTATAGCGGACCTTTTGGAAATTCACTTAAACACAGTGCTGTTAATTATTATGTAAAAGAGTTGTATTTCCTCCTAACGTATGATCTAATGTGATTGTATTTCTTTAAGTGCAGATAAATAGAAAGAAAAGGGTGTAAATCAGCCTTTCAGCTGACAGCTTTGACAGTTCTGTTATTAACCGACAGTTTTGAATTGAAGTATACTTCTTTTGTATTCATTTTTCTTTTCCTTCTGCAAGTTTTCATTTAAACAGATAATTTTAGTGTGTACAAAAAAAAGGGACATATTTTTCCAATTAACATTGGAAAAGGCATTCATAATTTGAAAACCTGAAAAATTATAATAAACACAGTTTGTCAGACACGTGACTTCTCACCTGAAGTCAAGGCACATCGTCTGCAGAAGGTGTGCTAAGGGAAGAGCAAAGAAAATGTTTCTTATCATATTATGTTTTAACGCTGAATTTACTTATTATGAACCACTGAACACAAGCTTCAAATAAATTATCATATATTTCTGAAATTGTGAGTTCAATAAGAGTGTAGTGAAGACAGGAAATAGAACATGTAAACCAAGAATGAAGCCAATCTGACAGAGGTAAACGTACCCCACATGTAGTGATGACAGGGTCCTTAAAGACGTTACAGCACAACTGGCAGCACAGTTTCACTGACGGCTGTTCTGCAAACACTTGCGGCTCCTGTAAACAAAAATGCAAAGATTGTTACTTTGCTCAGTTTGTTATGTACATTCAGCTGTGGTTTCCTGTCATTGTGTTTTCATGTATGAAAGTGAGAGTGTGTGAGTGCAGTGATAGCTGTTTCTCATACCGTGTCCTCTTCCTCTTCGTGTAGAGAGAATGTAGAACGCAGAGACATGTTGGACTCGGAATGGAGCGATCGGACCGAGATGGCGGAGTCAGACCGCCGAGGAGTTCCGATGGGAGGCTGAGGAGGGGGACAAAGCACTTATGGTGAGATGTGAGATGCAAATGTTTAAAACTGAAAGCTGTTTTTACAGAAAAAACAAACTTCTTATGTAAATGCGTGTACCATTCCATCGTCATCATCCCGGGGGGAGTACGTCAGAGTGCTTGAGGAGGAGGGAGTTCTTCTGTGTTGTTTGTAGGTGTTTGACCCCTCTGCTAAAATACATAAACAGCAACTCTTTCAATAAAAAAGTGCAAGATTGTTGAAAAGCATACATGACAAAAAACAATACACAGAAATAGGAAGGGAAAATATGAAGAACAGGTACCGTGTGGACAGAGCTCACAGTTGAATTTTATTTTAATGGTACATTTGGCCAAAATCACAGCCACGCTAAAGCACAGCCTGTTAGTATGTCACACAGGTAAGTACAATATGAGATGTGTGCAGCCTTTTTTACACAGAAATGGGTCATAAAATGTCTGGTTTTTTTTTTTTGTTTTTTTTATTAAACTAGCAGTATATAGAAAACCTTGTTGTCTGATTTGAGAATGTAGGTTATTATGCATCACTTCTTGTCACCTGCATGTTCTGATAATAGCTAACAAAAAGAGACTTAATTAAACTAAGTGACAGGATACAACTACAGCACTAAAACCAGAGTATAGTGTAATGTAAACAACACGTGTGTGTGTGTGTGTGTGTATTTGTATTACCTTTAGCTCCAGGGGCCACGGCTGAGAAGGCAGGGCCAAATGAGGCCTCCATCCTGCTCTGCAATGAAGAAAAATAGGACAGACTTATAATCTGTTGTTCTACACAAATGACTACAACAAGAAGGCAGTTGAACACAAGTTCCAACTTTCTACATGTTTATGCTCTCAAACTGTGCTGACTTTCTTTCCTTCTCACAATAGTGTCTCTCACCCCGTTGCTGGAGTTTGCTGGAGGGGGGGTGGAGGGGCTGCTGGGAATGGGCGATGTGGCCGGTGCTGCTACTGCTTCGGAGTATTGGTTGTAGCGTGATGTTTTAGCACTGCTCATTACCCAGAGAATACCCACATGGACAAACTAGCAGCTTATTAAACTGCTAAGCCTGGAAAGAGGAAGGGTGAGAGGAGAGCAGGGCATTAGCAAACAACAGAGTAGGAGAAGGATGTTGTGGTGCAAACTGTAAAACATAATAAGACGCCTGGTGCTTTTTCCTCCACAGAGTACTGCTGAGGCCTGAGGATAAATACATACTGATAGGCATAAGTTGGCTTTATGTTTTAACAGAGACAGTGAACAACACACCCACACTTGGCCAAAGAAATGTTGGCAACAACCAGCAGCTCCAGTACTCTCAAAAACTCCCTGATGAGAGGCGATGCAGGGAGAAATATGTGCATCACAGGACTGGTACAGTGGAGTTACTGTTGGTGAACGGATGTCTGACCCAGTTTGTTGGCTTTAGGCAACACAATCAAATATAATGACTCCAGTTTTGTCATTACAGCAGAGATGCCTTTTTGTTCAGTCGGTCTGGCTGGATTGTATTCTACAGTTTAGCGTGAACTGTGTGGCTATAGAATATCTATCCTTTCCTCATTTGTTGTGTTCCAAATCCCTAAATTTATAGCAAAATAATGTTCATCAGGATTGCAACAAACATACAAGTGGTTTGTTTTCCTCTCTTTGACAATTGTGAGGAAATGTTAATGACGTAGTTACACGTTCATCCACATACTGAGGCACAGACTGAGCATCAGCTAAACAGAGGAACTCTGACAATTCTAGAAGTGATTGGTTTCATTTGTATGTCCACCTGGGCAACAAACAACCGCACACTGAAGTGTTTTGTAGTTAATAATCCCACAAAGACACACAAAGCAAAGGCTGTATGAAAAAAATGCAAGTAGCTTAAAGGCAGAAGGCGACACCAAGTCCAGATCTTAGCAACATTGATAAAACTGCAATAGACTATCACAAAAAATAAACTATTTACACACATCAGGCATTGATACTCAGTGTGAACATGTGGACATGCTAGCTAGTTATTGCAAATCACTTATTGCAATTATAATATATATATATTGCAATTCATTCATTCATCATCACAAAAATGTTAACATCTCTCAGATTTCCATAGTACTGCGTAACATTTGTTTGAGATTTTCTTATTATCAGACAAGCAGAATTGAGGAAAGATGTTTTGTTTTTTGCCTGCTGACAGTTTCGGCTGTAGCTTCAGCCTTCATCAGAGCTGTCAAATGCTTCCTGGTGTTTCATGTCTAAAAACAGCCGATCAGGCTTGGAAAGTTTTCAAGATAAATTTCCCAACCCAACTGTGTCTGTTTAGACATGTCACACCAGGAAGCATTTGACAGCTCTGATGAAGGCTGAAGCTACAGTCGAAACCATCAACAGGTAAAGACAAACAAACAAACATATTTCCTCAATTCTACTTGTCTGATTCACAAGAAAATCTCTAACTAACATTTGGAATGGAAGACATGAAGAAACATAATCAACCTACTGCATAACATTATTTTACATCTATATCTTAAAGTTGACAGTGTTTAGTTATTATTTAATGTTATCAATATCAATTTTATGCCCATAATACCTAATGTATAAAGTTTTTCATTGAGTTTGTACAAAAACTGCCACATTCTGATAGGCATCATTATGTGGATATGAATTAGAGCTGCACAATTAATTAAAACACAATGGAAACATCAGTCTGTGGTATGAGCACAAAAGGCTGCAATGTGATGGTCCAGTGCATCTAGGGCAATATTTTGGATTAAGTGAAATTTATGATTAAAAAATATATATATATATACACACAATAAGTTAGTGTTTACATTACATAAGACAACACATTTCAAAAGCATCAGTCATATGGGCACTTTACTTGATAACCAAGCAAACAAACAAAATTGCAAATCACAAGATCATCCACAATAATCTCAGTTTAACGTTTTCTCCAAATTGTGCAGCTCTAATATGACATTAACAAATTTGAGATATAAAATCTCATCATACAGTGCTATATGGGTCTTCAATACAGAGCACAGATTCAGGTCTGCAGGGAACTCAAAGCTCAGTCAGATAGTAATAACACAGTAACAAGCTTTACTAGACATGATGAGCATATTTAAGGTGTGATGATGATGCTAAAAAACGTTGACAAGTGCTATTTTCATGTAAGGATCAAGGTTATTTCTGACAGGAGGTCTTAAAAGTTATTCGTTTTCCTCTGTTTGACACTTGACTGTTGTGAAAATGTTAATCTGACATACAGTATGTATACATGTTAAGGCTCAGACTGAGCAACAGATAAATACAGACCGTTTAAGAACTGTAGAAGGGCCAGATCCAGCGGTGACACAGGGACACATTTCTTGTTCAAAAGTCTCTGTGTTTAAACTAAATAACTGATCTCTATGTTTAATATGTGTATAACTAGGTTTCAGTAAGTGCTTTCACCTGACACATGTTACAATTTATAGAAATAAAATTTTGGGGTAAAAATACTTAAATTACTGCTGTGTGACACTGGTAATCGAAATGAACATCATAACAACATCATCCATTTCTCCTAAGAAATGGATCCTTAATGAAATATAGGGCTTTAGCTATGATGTGAAACTACGACTGTGATCAATATTAAATAAAAATGTTTAAATGATACATTTTTAATGAACACAAATATGTTGTGACACAGGGACAGCAGTTTGCATCTTTGTTAAAAGACTTTGCTGGAACTAAAACACTACAAATACGCTCAGAAACTTTTACTGAACATACATATTACAACTGCAGTGATATATACAGCTAATAGCAGAGAATACTTGACTAATAGTTTGATTGGGCATAACCTTTCTATATTTATGTACTGTTGAATAATTAGTTCCTACAGAGTCAGACTGAAAATATCATTTATACAAACAAGAACAAGTATTATTATTAAAGTTAATAGTGCATTTACATATTTTAGTCCTTTTTAGGTTTCATTTTATATTAATTACATATTTTTTTTCTACAAGTGATACTGGAATTTTGTAAACAGTCCCATAAAATAGAGTTATTCAGCTAAAAATGAGCCTATTTGTGAAATGATAGGTGAAACTTAAATTTTTGACACTGATGTTCACTTTCGCTTGATCTGTCCCAGAAGTGACTGTTGTCATTTACATCTCCAGCTGTAATAAACAAACCTGAAGACACTGACGTGTTTTGGCAGCCTTATTTTAGACTTCATAATCATATACAAGGCACAAAGTTGAAGCAGAAAAAAACAACAGAGGAAGGTTTACGGAAGAAGGTGACACCGAGTACAAGGCTTAGCAACACTTTTATGACAAAAACTGAACGGTAAGCAGCAGCTATAAAACCCTGACCAACACCGGGAAAAGGCTGAGAGGCACAAAACAATGGGAAGAGGGAGAAGTGACGGCCAAAGAGCAGTGACCCGGACAACTAGTTACTGATGTAAACACAAAGGCATGCACAGTCAGCCTGAATGGTTAACAGGCTACAGAATCTGCCAGCGAAATAAACCAGGACCTGTAGTCGGCTGCAACAAGAGTCACTGTCTTTATTCATGAGCCAGGAGATTCCCGTAAAGACACAGAGGCTCTAAAGGGGGCGGAACACGCGCACGCAGAGACGCACGTACACAGACACACAACCGACCAAAGTTGAATACTGACAGCTGGCTAAACATTAACGCACAAAATACACGGTTACAATTGACTTATGACTGTTACCCATTGTAAACAAAACGGTTAGAGTCGGTTTCTCATCAACAGGAACCGTGTCAACAAGCGTTTCAAACTGCGATAATTAGCTAGCTAAAGTGGCTTGTTTGCTAGCTTAAGTTAGCTACTGTCACATTTCCTAACAGCAATCACTGTTGTTAACGCTCTTCAGCACATTCTCGTTACCTCCAAATAAATACGTGTGTTATTTTGTTGTCAATACCACAGTTAATTTAAAACAAATTGTGGATTTTAATGTCTTCTTACCATTATTTTACCAACAGCGTAGCTAGAAGTCTACAGACGAATTCCTAAATCTTCTCTCTCCAGCCCCCTCTCTCTGTCTCTTGCTGCCTCGCAAATGCACAGCAGACTTGCCCCGGAGGATTCTGGGGCATGTAGTAAAATGTGTGACGACGTTCGTTGATGACAACGTTGTTCTCCGTTGTCGGACTACGCTACCCACAAGCCGTGTCGGCGCGCTATCATTGGGCAAGGTACTGTCAGTAAATTTCGCAAACCAACGGGAAACACATTATTCCCAAATATATCCACATCTGCTCTGCTTTTACCTTGCTATTGGTTCTCGCGGATGCCGAGCTATCATGCGACGGACAGCATCTCTTTTTTTTACGGGGAAAGCACGTGCGGGGTGGTGTGATCGAGGAAAAGTACCTTAGCATGGCAGAAAAATGCAGAAAGATGCCCCGCAGCTAAAGATGCAGCAATACTGCACTGAATTAAATTGACCAAATGCATTGATTTTACATCGAATGGTTTGAAAATGCTCAAAATATTACACTGAAGGACTATATACATCATAAATATGATCATGTACCAGTGTATTGCAAAGTAAATTAGATAAATTAATCTAGGCAATCTACTAGAACTGCCTGTATTAAAAGATACTGTGTAAAGTACCAGTGTTGTGCCAAGGTACGTATCCCTGCTCAGAATTGTTTCCCCTGGCGTCGGAAGCATAATTGTGACTTTTTATCTCATGATTTCAACTGTTTATCTCATAATTATGGCTTTCTTATCTAATAATTACTACTTTTTTACCTCATTTCGACTTTTAGCTCATAATGATGGCTTTCTTATGTCATTATTATGACTTTTTACCTCATAATTTTGATTTTTAGCTCATATTTATGGCTTTCTTATCTCATAATTATGACTTTTTACCTCATGATTTCAACTATTTCTCATATTTTTTACTTTTTTACCACATAACTTTGACTTTTAGCTCATAACTTCAACTATTTATCTCATAATTATGGCTTTCTTATGTCATTATTATGATTTTTTTCATAATTAACTTTTTTAAATCTCATAATTTCAACTTTTTATGTCATAATTATGACTCACCATATTTTTTTTCAGTGGACTGAAAAAAAAAAATCCCCATGGTAAGTCACATTTTAGAGATAAAGTCAAAATTATCCTGCTACAGACAGGGGA
>JAPTGW010000027.1:3021266-3032889 GCA_029814545.1 Apogonichthyoides opercularis
GCAAATTACACCATCGGAATATAAAATAGCTGGAATGAAAACAACCTAAAATATTTACCGCGATAGAGACACAGACACATAAATCCCAAAACATTTATTTTTTAAAACAATTATGGGCCATTTACTGCATAACTACTTAATTGTTCATACTTTAATTTGTAATTTGCTTGTAATTTGCAATTCAAATACTTCTGAGTAATGTTTTTAAAATTGTACTACATAAATTGATACATTTTCAGTATTTTAAGCATTCAAAGTGAAAATGTATCTCTCCACTGTGTGTTATAAGCTATTCCATAAAGAAAACATTAAACTGGCTAATGTTGTGCATCCCGGTTCACCGTTACCGTTAACTAGCAGCTAGCTAACACCGAAAATAGATGCTCCTCACAGAGGAGCATCCGTTATGGGATAAAACCCGGCTTTACATAACATAATTCGCAAAGCATCTTCATTATTTTTCCGGGAGAGATGATGTGGTTCAGATGCTAACTGTGTGTGATAAGTATGTGACGTACATTAATTCATTCCATTTAAAACCCTTCACCGCAGGACCATCCTATCCCAGACCGGACCGCAGACAGTGGAGGGTATTTATTTAAAAAGACTCTAATGTTGTCTCGTCTGTTTCTCCGGGGAATGAAAAAAGCATCTTACCAGGCAGTTTGAGGGCACGGGACAGAGCTGCAGCCATTTCTCCTCTCACGGTTCCGAGGCGAGGGCTCTTTACAGTCCGTGGACGTGATGAGCGGCTCGAGGGAGACAAACCATGCAGGTTGGATCTGCGCCTGCCCGAGTGCATTCTGGGACGTGGAGTCCACTGTCACACGCCTCTTGTGCATTATTATCAAAACGGTGAATTGCTGTCACGGCAGTTGTTAAATTGAACAAACATACAAGCATATATAGACTCAAATTGTAAATTAGACAAAAATCCAAAAAAAGTCATTTTATTCTTGCAGTCCCACCCATCAGATAATATTTTGTTACCTACCAAAGTCCAACTCTTCATCAAAACATTCACTTTCTTTTCCATTTAACAGACAACAGCACACAATTATTAACTCAGTTTATTATGCACGCATATCTAGGCACAGACGTATTACAAAACATATAAAAATAAATTACTTCCCATTTTATTTTTAGTCTCGTCGAGATTAGACTGAGATCGAGAAACATACAGAAACACCCAAAAAATGCACCTGTTAATGTCACTTGGAATTAAAATCAGTGCTATATTCACCCTTTGAATTTGGCAAATTACACTGCTGTTGTTCATTCTTCACAGTTTCAGGGGTCGGGGTAGATCCTAATCCCGCAAGGCATCTCGCAAAGTAGGCGAGTCACCTCAGCAGGTAGACCTGTACCCTTTCAAAAATTCTTCTCGTGAGTATTACGAGGGACGCGGGCGTCACCCCGCATCGTTATTTTCCTTACTCATCAGTTTAAGGCATAACTAGCCAAAGACCGAGCACCGCTCTATTAACTCTGCTCAGGTATCCTCTATCAGGGTGTTCCGCCCCCCCCCATTGGTTATCATATCTCTCACAGAAAGCGATTTTTTTAACCGAAAATAGAATTTGGGATTCAGTGCATGTATTAAGGCTGTAGATACCCGTAAACTTGATGGTTTTTTTGTCAAAACACAGTACTTGTGGGAATATTTTGGCGCAAATAACTATGGGTATTGTGATGTCAAGAGTAGTCGATCGCAGATGCTTCATTGATGCGACGAGCGTTCTATTTGTCTAGTCTTTACACATTATACCTTCCCATTTTTACTCATAGCACTAACTGTTATACATGATTACGATGCGCACAACAATAACACTTAATGAAAAGTTACCACATAAATTATTTTTTCCCAACTGCCGTTACTGATTTTGGCTGGTACCGCTATCCGTAGTCCGGTGTACAAACGTAAGTGTGCGCAAGTGCTGTGAAGCAGTGTGAGAAAATGGCAGACGTCTCTTTGGATGAGGTGATACGACAGCGCGGCATTAATGTCAAGGCACCTGTTAAACGGTATTAGACTTTTTATGCAACTATAATTGTTAAGGTACTAACAATGTGGTAGGGTCTAACAACATTGGTAATATAGCAAAACCACAAAATTAGCTATTTTAGCCGACTCGCTACCGTATGCTAATGTTAGCCCGTTTGAGCCAGACTACAATCGTAAATGCTTGGCTCTACAGGCCTTGACCTAAGTTAATGATGGTTAAATTTAGTAAAGTCTTCAAACGACACGTGCTTTTAAAATTTGAACTATTTTTAGAAGTAACACTTACTCTAAAATGCCGGAAGCAGCATTGAAACCGATGTCTTTTGTTTGTAGCTTATCTCGTTAGACTAGCCAGCTAGCTAATGTTTATGTATGGGTGGTGAAAGCACTGCAGAGTCGTTAGCTCGCCTAGGACCTCACTTGGTATAAATAATTTGCTTCATTTAACTGGTAAGAAAATGCTGGAAAATATGTTTCTACATTAGTATGTGATGTATGTAAGTTATCCTTGTACACGGTATTTTGTAAGATGTCGAACTCATTTGAGTTCAAACTTTATTAAAATGCGCGTTCATACGACAGATAAATGCCATAAATAACGCACTGTTTTATTCAATCTCGAACAAGGTTTTTCGAAAAGTTGTGGTGGACCTAAAACTAACTTCGATGTTCTTTTTTTAGTCCAACATTTGGTCGGGGTGCTGGAGGGGTCGGCAAGAGTTTTGACGCCAGACAAAAGATTGGTGTTAACGATGTGAGACAACGTCTTGGCGGAGGAACAGGTAAGGCCTTATTCGATGTAAGTGTAACTCATTCATTAACTATCTGACAATCAGTCAGTCACTCATCATGATAGTAAGGCTTGTCGTGTTTTTCTCCAGCTTTTCCAGTAAAAGATGCCAGAGAAAAGCTTGGCCTAAAAGATGCACGCTTCAAGATCCGTGGCCGGGGAGGAGCAGGAGGAGTGCAAGATGCCCGTCAGATGATTAATTCACGCAAACAGGGACAGACACCATTTAATGTCCCTGTACAAGCTGTGCAAAAGACAGCAGTAACACACCAGCTATCAACCCCTATACCACAGATTCAGATACACACTAATAATAATAATCTTGGTGGTGTCAACTCAAGGCAGTTTGCCTCCACTGTACAAGGACTGAATGTGAGGGGCAGCACAATGCAACAGCTGAATAATAAGAGAATGATGGATGCTCGGGATAGGCTAAGCCTCAAGAGGAGCATTGGAGGGACACAGACGCAAGCTGTTGCTGCAACGCCCCTAAAAATAACAAAGACCATCCAGGTGAGGTTAAAATTAATTCTAACATAGCATGGTGCATGTTTGTTTGTTGGAAAGTAAAGAAATACACGTTTACTGCAGCCTAATGTGTGATCGGGCTTTTTACAGCAACGTCCAATGGGGATGTCAGGTGGAATACATGCAGCTACGCAGGTAGAGCTGATTGTCTCTTTACAAGTTGAAACATGATTATATTCAGAGTAATTTTTGTGTTGACAACTACTGCTTTTGAAAGCTGTCTTTTGAAGTAGTGCTTGTAAGACATGTAAATGTAGTATAAAAAATGTGCAGTTATACGGTAGATGAGGAAAGATAAGAATTACACTGAACATTGTAGCATGAACTAAAACTTTCTTCAGCCTCAGTGTTAAAGGATTAGCTCATGAAGACATTTTGAGCCTAAATCAAATGTAGTCAAGCAGCCATTCCTTTATCCAGTTTTTTTTTCTCCGCTTTGATAACTCAAGGCAATACCTAGAAGAACTAAGACCGAACCAATTAATTCATCAAAATACCAGTAAAATGAATACAGCAACAATAACTAGCGCTAAGTGGGTGATTTTCTTCTTTTTTTTTTTTCTTCCTCAGCCCATTTCCAATGAGCACGATGGCACACCGAGTAAACAGTTTAAGATCACAACTCCTAACAACATGCTACAGTCTCGGGTAAGACCAGCTTCAGGACAGCTTGCTAATCTAATGATCAGAGAGAAAATAACTCAAACGGCTTGCTACATTTTTCTATTCCAATATTTAATCTTCCTAATTAAACATTTCTTTTGTGCAGTCGGGTGCCACAGGCTCCCCATTCTCCATGTCAGCACCAATCACCAAGGTGGTGAAAAATGATGCTTACACAGCCCCCCGTCCTCCTGTACCCGTGGCTCCCACAAGGCCCAGCACCAGCATGTCTGCCACCCGGTCCTCAGCTTCAGCTTTACAGCCAGTTTCCAGGACTCTGCAGCAAAGCACAGCAGAAACCAGCACAACACCTACTCCTCCTCAGGTGAATTCTGAATCCTATGCTCTGTATTTTAGTATGATATGCACTGATGTTGGAAACCTGGTTGGAAGAGTTTACCTTTATTTTCACATGTTGTCACATTTTTACACCTCTCAAAATATAATGTTGGAAGGATATAGTGATCAGCATGTTTAGCCATTCATCATCTGTCCATTATCTTTGGTTCCAGAGAATATGTAGAAAATGATTCAGTATTTTTTCTTTTACCTCATGGGACTGTTGGTGCCTTTGCTAATTAGGAACTTGTGAACCACAAGAGGGTGCAAGAAGAAACACAAATGTGTGTTGAGTGACTCATGTAACATGGGAGTTATGAGTGCGATATTTGATTAGCAAGTGTCATTTTGGTTAAAACACAATAACTCAGCCATGAAGCCTCCAAATGATACAAGTTTATAGGCTTGTTAAATATGACATTGATTTATTACACATTTGATGAGAATGCATACATGGGATACATAACCCAACTTTACTCCTTGTCCTTTGTTGTCAGTGTGTCAAGTTAATGAATCTAAGCTACATCTGTAACATGTACCTGTTTTGATTTTTGTGGGGTCCAGGGGGATATTTCATAGTCTGATTTATGTTGGAACTTTGTCCTTACTAATGCCCGACTGTGTGGTGTTATTATTTTTCTTATTAGCCTGCTTTCAGTCCTTTGGAAGGAACAAAAATCACAGTAAACAACCTGCATCCCCGGGTCACTGAGGAAGACATAGTGGTAAGTAACTCAAACTGTTTGCCAGCATCATTTATATTTAATGTTTAGCATTCAGACGATGACCTGGGTGTTCAGCCTGTGATGACTCATTCGCTGTGTGTCCCCCATGTATTTCTCCACAGGAACTGTTCTGTGTGTGTGGTGCCTTAAAGCGAGCACGACTGGTGAAGGTGGGTGTGGCCGAAGTGGTGTTTGTCCGTAAAGAGGATGCTGTCAGTGCATACAGGAAGTACAACAATCGCTGCCTGGATGGTGAGTGCCTGTAGCAAGGACACACAAATCAAATTACTTTCAGTGTTTTGGAAAACAGCCTCTGTTTTGCATGCAAGTCAGCAGCTTCACTACTGATGATAAATTTGATGATTAGGGGCATTTTAACAAATATGTGTATGTTCAGAGGGTAAAAGGAAGCCAAGCTGTTTAGTAATCAAAGATATTGTCCTTAACCAGACTAATGGATTTGGGTGTTTGTGTATCATCTGTGTTTTCCTTATGTCTTCTTTTTGTCCTCCCTCAGGCCAACCCATGAAGTGTAACCTTCATATTCAGGGAAATGTCATCACTTCTGATCAGCCCATTCTATTGTAAGTGAGCCTACAGGGCTTCAGCACTTCATTTCAAATTAATCGGATATTTGCTATGATTACACACACACGTTTTTAAACAGGCAGGACTTTGCTTTCACCTTCAGTTTCTCCAATTTATTAGAACTCTTTGGCTTTAAGTAAAAAGAGGGGAACACTGACTTCATTTTTTTTCCCCAAGTAATCTCATGCAAATAATAAAACTGTGGCGGTTTCTGTCATCTGATGTGATTAATTACTTTAGTGTTTAATGAGGTTCCATAAGCAGATCAGATGACTGAGTTAGGTTAATCTGTTTCAGCCATAGGTAAATGTTGGCCTGCATCATTAAGGACTCTTTATGAAACTCGATGGTTTAACATGACACTGGGTCAACATAATCTTTAAAACTACATTAGATTAACAAAGACTCATTATAAACATGTCTATAAATCTACTTGAAAATCCTAAACCTTTATGACAGTCACCAGATGATGTGATACAATGTTGGAACACACGAGAGGCAGAATACATCTTTATTATCATGATATGGGATTCAATGGGTCATTCTTACAAGACTGAACTTGATATTGAGAAATGCCTTTAGACTCTGCTTTCCAGCTGTATTTAGCATGTCTGTCTGTCTGTGTGTGTGTCATGATATCTAACACCCATTTTTGTGTGGTCTCCTTCAGGAGGCTCAGTGACACTCCAGGCACAGGGAGCGCCACAAAGAAAGATGGTCTGCCCCCCTCTTTGTCTCGTCCCAGCGGTCAGCGAGCTTCCTCTCAGCCCACACCAGAGGTGGACCCCCAGACCATCCTCAAAGCCCTGTTTAAGTCTACTACACAGTCCACCTCCACCACTGAGCCCCCCAGCTCGCAGGCCACTGCCTTCCGTATCAAGATATAACCCATGTCTAGTGTTCATAAACATATTATTGCATTCCCAATGTTGTCCATACAAACTCTGGTTTTCACTTTGATAGCAGGCACACCACATTTCTCTGCAAGGAACCAGATTTTTACACATTTGATATATATGACTGGAAAGTGGAATGAACGGATGCACTACGTCCTTTTCATTTTGTTGCATCAATGTCATCGATTTGTTCCTTTGAAGAACCTGTGGGAAGAAGTGTGATGTGATTTGTTGTTTTAATCTGATATGGTCGGGAATGCCAAATGGAACTGGATGTGTTGAATTTAATTTTAATTCTTTTGGTCATGCAATGCAACCTCATTTTGTTTGGGTTTTATTGCCCCCATTTCTTTCCACCTATTCCTAGTGATCAAAAGGTTAAACGCACTGATTGAACATGATCTCAAAAAAGGGTAACATTGAGCGAAATTGTGAAAACCTGTCAGGATTGTCATTTTATGGTCTGCATAGCCCTTAGAATAATACAATAAAGGAACATAGCAAATATTGTTTGTGTCTAAGCAGGTTATTGAAGTTGTCTTCACTTTAAAAATTGGAAACTTGTCAAAATCTGAAGTAAATGGAAACTGTGACCACATATGTATCTGTAAACTATTCAAACCATCACATGTTGATGCTTTGTTTGGTACTTTCGTTCTCCTGACATCCAGACTTTTGTGTGCTTTGACTGTGACTGGCTGCCCAGTTATAAATCTGTGTATTCTTTGTAGTATACATTACACCCAATTTATGTTGAACTGTAAACTACTTTCTGTTGTTTTCTTATGTCAGTCAAGAAGAGGCTAGAGAAGTCAGTTCTGTCTGTAAAATGTGGCCATTAAATATCAGCTTTGTACAGCTTGTCTGAGACTTTTCTTTCCTGTAGTTTACAATATGATTTTTTTTTTCTTTCTGTAGCCAAGATCTAAACAAACCATGTATTAGTTATGCATCCAAAAAAAGTTATGTATCATTCCATTAAGGCATGTTATAAGTTAAATGTATTCAACATCTTATACAGCAAATAAAATTAGTTTTTCTTGGAAATGTAGTAACTTAAAACCTTACAACATGCAGTGGCAGGAAGTATAGATTTTTAAGATGGGCAGTGATTGTTGCTGTCAGACAAAAAACAGTATTGAATGTAAATTGAAGTCTTAAGAAGGTTTATTGTAAATAATTATGATTAGTAGTCGTATTTATAATTCAAGTATAGGTTAAAAAGTAATTCATAATTTTATGAAATTATATAAAGCATAAGACACGAAAAAGCCCATTACGTTTGCTGGTGTACTTCCGGTGTTAAAGGTTACTTCAAAATGGCGCCGTCCAAGAAGAAACATGCCAGTAACAAGGCTTGTGTTATTCCCGGAGGATTTACAGGTAATATTGAACATATTTGTAATTTATTTTAGTATTTTTACTGTGTGAATTACTCTTCATACGCAACTATTTTGTTGTCATTTTACGTGGTGTTAAAGTTTAGCGCAGCCTTTAAACTGTGCGGCTTAATCGCTAGCTAAACGGATATTGATGTTTTTGGTTCTTTGCAGTGTTGTCCTTAAAGTTTAGTGCCGGTAGCGCTGCACAGCACAAACTGTACGTGAAAGAGCATAAAGTCCGAGCAGAGAAGAGTTCACACAGGCCGCTGGACCGGACTTTATTTGTCCTCAACGTGCCTCCGTACTGTTCAGAGGTAGGATCACATCACATCGCTCTTTCATGGACTGAGGAAAAGTTACATGCCACGGCAATTGCGTTCCATAATCAAAGCTAAGGCAGCCCCATGAAATATAAAACTGAAAAATTATGTGCATTTTTTCCCCCGCTTGACATATTCCAGCTAATGAAGACTTTCATTTTTGTCTCATTGTTTGTGGTTTAGCACGTCGTCAAAGAGTTATTCTCACAATTTGGAGATGTTCAGTCAGTGGAGCTGCGAGACCACCCGGGGTCCTCCAAACATTTAGGACCCAAGCTGTCCAGGTTCTTTAGACCAGCTGATAAACAGGTGGGTGATCAACACTCTGAGTTATTTCAGCTGTCACAGTATCAATATCTGGTTTATTTACAATAACATATCCCATACAGGGGTTCAAAGTGGGCTACATTGTGTTCCAAAGCCCTTCAAGTATAGCAGCAACAAAGTCACATCCCCTCACTGAGCCTTTGGTGGTCTCCACAGAGGAGCGTTTCATCACAACAGGTGTACAGAGTGAGTGATGCCTCCAGTTTATTTTCAACTATATGGTTTCCCTTTATTTCACAATGGAGCTGTGCTGCATCATTTTTTCTGTGTGTATTGCTGTGAGACCGCATTTCAACTCTAATACATATGATGCATTTTCTTACTCCAGAATGGATTCAGCAGTACAAAGAGTCTTTTGTGCAACCAGACCACCTGCAAAAAATAGTCGACACCTTTATGGAAGCCCATGACAAGCGTAAAGAAGAGGTGAGAGGCTTCTACAGTTCCGTCTCCACTGCTATCCATCCGTCTAATCCATGGGATGTCAACTTTTCTGTTTGGTTGTTGTTTGTCTCAGGAAGCAGAGCGTCAGAAGAGGGAGGCGGAGCAGCAACAAGAGGATGAGGAGGGCTGGGTGAAGGTTACAAGAGGAAACAAGGGCACCAAGGCCCGCCCTCACAGTGAGGCAGCCAATCGGAAGACTCTACAGAAGGAGCTAAGGAAAAAGAAGAGAAAGGAGCTGATGAACTTCTACACCTGGCAGCATAGAAACACACAGAAAGAGCGTAAGTAGTAACTGATCTTTATATTTGTATCATTGATCTTATATGTACAGTAAGACTGTCTAGTTTTTCTCTCTACCGGTGGGAGTAAAGATCTTAAACTAATGGGCATCTGAACTGTTTTTTTTTTTTTTTAAAGACATGGTTTTTTTGTGCTATTATTTAAAAACAAAGAATACTCTTACTTTTGATTAAAAATGTGGCTAGTACAGTTGCTTTCTGTAGCCTGTTAGAAATGTTTCCTCCCTTGTTTTGCTTATGCACTGAAAAAGTTAAAAGGTTTTGGGTTTTTTTTTTTCCCCCCAGATCTTGCTGAACTAAGGAAAAAGTTCGAGGAGGATAAACAGAGAATTGCCCTGCTGAGGGCACAGAGAAAATTCAGGCCATATTAATTTACTTATCCACATTCTCCTTACCTCATTTATTTTGTGTGTTTAACCTAATTCTGAGCATTTCTTAATAAATCATTACTCTGTTTTTCGGATTTTCTTGTTTTAGTTTACAGATATCTGGATTGAGATGTCAATTCCTAAAACACTAGAGTTGCAGCTTTGATACAGCTTCCAGATCCATAAAAAGTCCTGGTTAACTATGATCTAAATTTTAGACCTTAAAATGTCTTAACTACTTTGATAGGTCTTTAAAAAACTTGACTTGATATAGTGAAGTATCAACTCTACCTAAAATTTATCATGACATTACATACAGTTGCACATCAGGAGCATCACCAAGGACAAGTGGATCTCAAATTGCATCAGAATGGTCTTTAATCTAAAATTTAACTTGTTGAAACCTGGAGAACCCCTGCATCCAATCCTGAAATACAAAATCCCGCTTGAACACACATAAGTGAACATGAAATATTTTATTGAGACTTTATTGTTCGTTACTTTGAGCCTCCAAACCTTGCTGTTCTTCTGGATTCTGTGACTTTCTGATGTTTTTACAAATGATAGACAGCAGGATCAGCACCAGGGCGGCACCAACACCGGAGAGAATGTACACTGTGATCCAAAACACTGAGGGAGATGAGGAAAACATTTGGAGTGAAGCAGCATTTTGTGGATCTCTTGAATCCTGTTGTGGTTGGTGCTAAGCAAGAAGACTAACTTTTCTTGAATTTATCACATGGATGGTCCTCTGGGTTGGTGTCATTCTGTCTGAGCAGTAGTGGTCCTAAGGAGATCAACTGGATTTGGCCAGATGAGGGCACAGCTTCTCTGCTTTGTCGCTCACCCTCAGATGCTTAGAGAGAACAGGAAAGATTAAAATACAGTAAAGTACATACAGTGCAGAAAGTGAAACAATATACTCACAAAGAATGGAGCACTTCTGTGCACAATCATCATCTTGTGTGCAGATTTCTACCAGACAGTAGAAATACATCTAAGTGAGAGGTTAAATTGTTAAAGATGTGGTATGGTCACACATATTAATATATACTGTACTTGGTGTCATGACCTTACTTCCTCCTCACTTGGGTGGCCTGTATGAGGATCCAAAAAGGTGAAGATCTTAACATCAAACCTTCTGATTTGTGAGTGGAAGTTGGTTTTCCCTTGGTTGTCCACAGGTACAGAGCTTCTCATGTTATCCAGAAGGTTTGGGCATCTGATTTTGAGGAGAAGACTCAACTGCTCTCTGATCTACACAACATTTTGATATCTCAAGTTGTGACTGCCTCAGACTTACCCATCATAGAGAAGTGTCCACACAGAATGTTTTGATGCAGGGTAGGCGAAGCAGTCCCTAACACGTAAGGAAAGTGTGGGGTCTGGGGATGGCTGGGCTATGGAAACCTCCACGAAAGCAACTTCACGCAGGGGTAAAGTCACAGGAAGCTGGTCCTCGGAAAAGAAGGATGTGAAAGATGCATCTAGTGGAAAAAATAACCCATCATTCAGATCATTATTCTTACTCAAGCACAAAATAAAACTCACTTATGTGGCTACGTGGTGTGAGTGTACATAAAAAGCACACAGTTTGGTATTTTAATACCTGTAGCTATTCTCATCTGCACTCTGATGGTTCCCAAGGCAACTGCAGGTGGTGGATTGGTCACGGCATACAAAAACTGCACGTCTGCTTCATGCTGTAAATCTGATCGGTTGTATTCACACTCAACCTGGAGACTAAATTAAATGGTCAACAGTATAGAAAACATGTCCCTTACACTATGACAATGCCTCCATCCACAGGACATGAGGGGTCACAAACTGATGAGCATGAAAATGATACTCATATGCTGTAGGCGCTGCAGTTACCAGATAGGTTAGATCACAGGTGTCAAACTCCAGTCCTCGAGGGCCGGTATCCTGCATGTTTTAGATATTTCCCT
>JAPTGW010000027.1:4408990-4419940 GCA_029814545.1 Apogonichthyoides opercularis
GAGGACTCTGTGTTTGGGGGTGGGGGGGTGGGGGGGGGTTCAGTCAGAACACAAGACAACTCACTACTTGTGGAGCTGTGGTGCGGGTGTTCGATGGCCCCTTGCGCTCACCATAATTGATGAATAGTGTGGTCCACATTAAGTGACATGCGCCGTTGGCTGTAAGTGGGTGTGATGATTGGGGGGCCTTTTGAAGCTGAGGCTGTGAGCTGTGTTTGAACCGTCAGCGGAGACCCCTCATGTCTGTAAAGGACACCAGCCTGTGGTTTGGTCGCAGGCTTCGGCGCAGACCAGCACACAAACACACACATACACGTTACCCTTCAGTAGTATTACAGGGGTTTTGGGGGAGGTGATTGTATTATTTCTGCTGCAACACTGGCTTAATTCAAGGCAGATCTGACCCGAGCTCGTTCTTCTCCACTTCTGCTCTATTGGATCAAGTCTTAATCCTGCCCTCACCACATGAATGGGAGTCACAAAGAGGAGCTGCACTCACTGCTGCCATATGCATCAAATGCCACTCAGGTCCATATGCTGTCATGCAGCTTTATGATGGGGATCGCTGTGTCATATGAAAGCTGAGGGAGCTTAAATGGAGGCCTAGAACGACCAGAGCTGGAGACAGACATGATGGAAGATTGGAGCCACGTCTCTCACGCAGATATGTGCTGTTAACCTGGGACTGATCTTCTGCTGCCCTGTTGCTTTCACAGATCCACGAGCCCACACATCCTCCGCCAGGAAAGCCGAAGGGGCTGACCCATGACACCACTTCAGAGTGGCAAAGCACTAAACAAACTCTAAATAGAAGTGTCTTAGGAGACATTTTACAGTAAGCAGTGACTAACAAACCCAAAGCACCTCAAAACAACACTGGAATTCATCCAGATTCCATCACAGCATCTCAACTGAACACATAATAACTCCAGCTCACTGACTCTATATTGTCATATCTTTTCAAAGGATGCCAAAACTGAAAACACACACTCAACTCACACACGACCTTGAGCTAACAAGGGATACAGGCGAGGGCCTTTTGGGGCTTTTCCAATGAATGCGTGCTCCAGACGGATCACGGGGAAGAGGCAGTTGCGGCAGGGCTTGACGTTTGGTGTGTGTCATGGTCCAGCTCCCATGCGGTGGAAACACAGAGGCCCCCGGGGTGGCGGGTGCTACTGAGGCCCCCTGATCCTCACTGACGCCCCCGGGGGTAGACATACCCTTCAATCTCCATGTGAAATGAGAGACAGGCCATCGGTGCACAGGGATGGGCCTCTGATTTGTTCTGTGGTCCCTTTGAAACCATGCATCCTGCAGAAGAGAGCAACAGAGGAAAACATCAAGTAAACATGACAGGATGGAGGAGCAATAAGATTAAGATGTGCAGCTGCAGTGTCTTTACTTTGGCCCAGAGAGGGCAGTGGAATCAATGTGGAAATGATAAGCCAGTGACAGAAAGCGAGCATTTTTCATATAAAATGAATCTGCTGTTATCACACCATTTTTTAAACCTCAAATATTATCTGTCAAAGAAAGAGATATGTCGTAACAAGATTGAAATGAAGCTCTTCAGTGTCAGAAAAATGTATTACCGATGTTTCTGTGCACTGTTTTGGAGAGCATTTCTTGTCATATGAAAACTGATCAAAGGATATGTTGAATCCCTCCCATAACACACTCTCACACAAATGTGTTTTAGTTTGTGCATGGTTTGTGCACAAGCGTGGGCCAGAGAGGGAGAAGAAGTGTGTGAGAGACAAATCGTGAGAGAAACAGACAGATTGTGGTGGCTTTGATGTTTGCTCCGAGCTCGGTCCTCAGAATAGATACTAGGTGGAAAATAGGCGGAATCATGGGACAAACGTCTCTGTGCAAACCACTACAGTAGAAGAGTGTGTAGGACTTGGGACTGTGCATTTGTGTGTTTAGAAGTGTAATTCGCAAATGGCTTGCATGCACTCATTCATGTGTGCAGACTATCGAGATGTCAATCATTAGGAGTGATGAAGTAGAAAAACTTTTTATTTTTTCCTCAAATATCCTCAAGCAGTTCAGACAACTGACACGCCTTTAAAGGGAAACAAAACAGCCTCTACCACATCTAAATCTTGTTGTATTCTCCTCTCCTCTTGTGTGATCAAAATTCTGCCACCAATATGCTCCCCATATGTCAGAGTCTACTCTTTTTTTTTTTTTTAAGAATTCAGTTTCTGGCTACATATCTATTTATTTGTTCTTCACGTGTCCTGCACATACAATGAAGACTGTCTCTGTGTCAACACTGACAGCCCATCACTAAGCACTGACTTGAAGGCTTGCTTTATCAATAGCACACACAGCAGTATTAGGAAAATAGGACCAAAATGGGCCCAAACACTAAGACTCGTGGCTTAACAGTGCAAACAGATCCCGCAGATATGAAGCACATCAAGCAACGTCAATGTTTTTTCAATCTAAATTCCAAGATTACTTCATTTTTTAGCACAATGCCAGACCCCAGTCACAGCCAACATCTGAATACACCATCACTCACTGAAATATTACAGACATCAGAAACTCACAAGCAGCAGGGATTTGAAAAATGAATCCACGTATTCACACGGCTCGTCTAATAATTAACGGATGCTATGACTCAACATGGTCACAGCGTGGTAATTATCTGAGGAGGCTGTCATATTTATTTAACTAGGAAGCTAAGACTGCTGAAGTCCAGCCATGTCGTATGTTAGATCGTGTCAGATTGAAACCATGACACATTGAGCAGTTTTTTTCTCCCCTTTCGCTGTCTGTTGCTGCAGGGTGGTCTTCGCTTTGGCCCCCAGCCCTGGTGTGTGTGTGTGTGTACGTGTGGGACTGTCACAACAACATGACCTCCAGAAAATCTGAAACACTAATTCTGCTCAGACACGCACATTTAGAACCGAGAGCCACATAAACATGTTTGCACACACACACACACACATATATACACACACACCAATCTCTGTCCCGTCTGCAGGGACAGAAACAACAAGGCCGCCATTGACACTGACCCTCACCTCCATCCCTCCCATCTCTCCATCCCCCTGGCCCTCATCACCCTCCCACGTTGCCCGGGACCGACACTGGCCACAGGGCCCAGAATGCGGTTCAGGTGCAGGACTCTGCTGTTTCCAATTACTGGGGTATAAATTAGCGCTGCTCTCTTCTGTCCTCTCTCCAAACATTGCTGTCTCTTCATCCTTGTCGACCCTCCACACTTCACTCTGGCTCTGACCTCCCGCCTATATTACTCTGACACATAAATTCACCTCCTTTATGGCTCTTGTCGGCAACCTCTGCACTCCCCTAACTCATGCTTGGTGTTGTTAATGTGCACTGCATTTGGTATAAAACCCTCCATTTTCAGTCAATGAGAGTATAAATCCATTGCCATATATCTGACTCTGAAAGGAATATAACTTCTGGTTTTACTGTAAGTCTGGTTACTGTAACTGAGATATTTCACAGAAAGACAAGGACATAACCTGACACATGCACTCCATATTGCAGCAAGGCACGCACTGATAAGGTTGCACTGAGATTCAATTACTCAGCGAGAGGAAATGTAGCCTTATTTCTGGACTTATTACAGAGTGTGTTTGCAAGCTTTTCTTCCAACAGGTCAGTCTGTTAAACTGAGTGTTATTTTTCCAGGGCGGAAAGATCAGCTGCAGTGTAGCCAAGTAGGATCTGAGGTCACCCTGGCACTGAGAGTTCACATCTGTCCAAATAAATCCTCCACTGTGCCATCAGCAGTAAAAACACACACACATTCACTATTGACACACGTAGAGACCACTATGGTACCTGGCAAATTAACTAAAAGACCAATTTGAAGGTATTTCATTTGAGTATTTCAATGCAATGATAGATTGTAAAGATTTAAGAGTACACTACTTTTTAAGTTTTTATTAGAATGGAAAAAATGTAGTTGTGTACTTCATAGACTGGGATAGAGATTAAATTAGTCAAAAGTTATGTTACTTGAAAGCTTAACAATTTTGTTTTAAGAACAGAAAAAAATAAAAAAATAATTAGTAAAACTACAGCTTACTGGACATTTCTTAACAGTTATCAGTTCACTGGGTTGAAATACGTAGATGACAAATAAATACCCCAAACAGCAATTATAGTTATGATATATTTTGATGATTTTAATGTTGATATTATGATGATGATATAACTGAAATATATATATTTAAAAAGTTGGTTATATAAGAGCATAAATTAAAAATAGCAAGTAGTAATAGATAATGTGTTTCATACAAAATTCTCAGTATAGGAACATATTAATCTTGTTAGCTGATAGTAATTTGACAACACAAAACAAACAAACAAAGAAAAAAAAAACATCTACAACCACCAATTGTGGATGTAGGATTATGACAGTTAAGATGGCTAAAGCTAATTGGAAAGCAGTGAAGCTACAATTTCTTGCTTAAGTAATGGATTAAACCAAAATTCATGCAATGTGAAAAATGTTAAAATGTACTTAAGCCCTGAAAATTGGCAAAACTAGCAACCTCGTTAGCAAGTGATTATAGCAGCTTGCGAGTGTTAGCTAACAGTTAGTTAAGCTGAAATGGATAAAAATAATTAATAGCCTATTTGGAAATAGTTATGGAAATTTTTTAAAATGGCAAAAATAATTAGACATATAGAAAAAACATTTGGTGACAGTGAATTAACAGCTAGAGATGGCTGATGAGTAAATCGGCAAGTTATCTTAAAGTGAATTAAGTTTATTAATAAATAGTAAAATACTTTTAACCTATGAATATTATATTATATAGCATTTCACTAAAGGTATCAGAGAAACAGTTACAAACATTAAAAGCAAAGGATAAATGGACAAAATAGATAAGTGCAGTGTTTTAAATTTTGACATTAAAACATTGAAGGTTATAATTCCAATAATCTATGTCAATGTAGAAGAAGACGTTTACATTTAACCTAATTACAAAAATCAGTCTAGTTTTTCCACCACTTAATGACTGCACATAAAAATATAAACACACATTCACAACAGCACAGCCAACCTAAAAAAAAAAAAAAGAGTAGGAGAGTAACAAACACTGTGATAATATTTCATCATTCAGCTCTTTCACATTCCTGCCTTTGGCACCTGTCATGTGTGTGAGCTGGGTTTTTCTTTTTTTCTTTTTACAAGCTCAGGCTGCTGTTACAGAGAACACAGCACACGGGAGGGAAATTTACAGAGCGTGTCCTCCCCAGGCCGTGCTCTGTTCACAGGGATCAAATACTCCCAAGGTGTACTGCGTGTGTGTATATAACTCTATATTCCTTTCCACCACTGCTACCACCACAAGAGCTGCTGCCACAGCCTTTTTACTGAGCCCGAGACCTCAGAGTGCCCTCTGAGTTTTCTCTTTATGAGCTCTAGCTCATCCCCTGACTTGTAGAGAAAACAAGAGCAGAGCAGGCTTTTATAGGACTCCTGGGAAAGGACGAAAAAAAAAATAAGAGCAAAGTTTTGAGAAGTCAGTTTAGGCTTCTGCTCTCTGAAGGATGGCAGCAGTGAGGATTAGACAAAACGCTGCCCCATTTATTGCAGCCTCTGACCTTCAGCTGCCTGGAACATGTTAGAAAAATGTTAGAAAGAGGTGAAGCAGATGAAGATGAAGAAAAAAGAAAGCAGGCACAAGGAGGGTGTGAACTTTCCCCCACCGACACGAGCTCACTTATGTGGGCTCCCTCCTCTGCAGGAGCCCGTGGCCTTGTAAGATAAACATGGCTGTTCCTTTAACATCTTTCACCTCTTCCCCTGACCTCAGTTAATCCCACTTTTTACCCTCATGTCCATCCTTCTCTCTCTAAAACTTTCTCTCCTCTTCTCCGTCCAGATGTTCGACCCAACGGCAGCAGCAGGACCTGGGGCTGAGCGGTGGGGAGCTCCAGCATGGACTGGAATGCTGACCCTCTATCCATCTCCATCAGCAGAGACACATTTGTTTGACTTGAGATGTGATTGTGTTTTCTCTTCCCCACACCTGCAGCTTCCTCTGAACCATATTCAACAACCGCCACACATATCCCCCCCTCCTTTTGCCTCTCTGGACTCTCACTGATCAATTGCTTTAACTTATAAAAACATTCATCCAGCTGCTACTACTTTCCCTCATGTTTCATAGTTTCTGCTGGTGTTCTTTCAGGGCCAGTCTGCAGAGGAAGAGCTGCGGTGTCATCCGAGCAGCAACAAACACAGTTTAGGATGTATTTTCATGCAGTGAAGTGATGAAATGAAGCAGGCGTCCTCTGTACATTGACAGCTCCTTTCTCTTTCTGCTGTTTGTTGTCACTTCTGCTCTGATTGACTGCTGCGAAGGCATGCCTCTGTGGGAGTAGCATCACTATCAGAGGCAGCATCAGAGGCAGCTAATGTGGGATCTGCATAAAATAATAAACCTCCTCTGTGTTATGATCTGTTCCTCCACCCAGAGCCGAGCAGTCATTGTGACTCTCGACAATCTGTGGTTTGGTGCAGATCAAATATTCCTCTTGCTTTTTGTATTTATCATGCTGCAAGCCCACCCTCATTAGTCAATGGCACTCAGCAACTTGTAGCGTCTAATTCCGTGGGGCCGCCCAAACTTATCACCCTTCATTTCAACATGGTGGGCTGCCCGTTTGCTGAAACCCCTCTCAAGCTGTTCCAGACATCTGACAACAGCCACATTTATTTATTGACTTCATTTCGCTTACAGGGCAGCCTTAACAGCTCCCTTGAGTGATACAGAGTTAATGTAGAACTGTTCATTGCTTGCGAGTGTTTTTTCACTCCTCCTCTACCACCTCCTTTCCCTTCTTTTTAACTGTTAAGTGTTTAAACACTCGGGTAATGACGTGCTGTTGTGGAAGCGAAAAACCATGTGGGATAAAAAAAGAAAAGAAAAACATCCATGTGAGCTTTTCCCCCCTGAGTCGAGCGATTGAACCACCAATGATAGAATGAGACCGAGGAAGGTGCTGTTAATCAAAATGAATGAGCACCTCTCAGGGCCCTTGAGTTGACGAGGCCGCGGAGGGTCCCAAAGCCCCCCATGTGCCCCAAGAACATGGATCTCTGGGTGTAAAGAGAGATCCAGACGCTGGCTGCAGATACTCCACAGGTTACCTCCTGTTTACTCATCTCTCCAGCATCAGGTCAGAATAAGTGAAACATTAACTGGCCTCTAGGAAAATGCAGCTGCTTTTTTTCTTCTGCAGATTTTGTAACAGTCAGCTGGCGAGAGAGAGAATTTGAGGTAGGTAGACAAACTAAACACAAGAAATTATGAGTTATTTCAGCCAAGATTTTCTGATTAGAGTGTTTTCGTAGCTTATACAGAAATCGAATTAGGTTGGAATCCAAGTACACATATTATCGCCATCATTCCATTAAAAGAGCCATAATTATTTGTGGCTAAGGCTTATATTACCCAACAGTTTTTATTGCATTGCTGTCTTCTGCCTTTTGAGGCTTATCGTGTTTTTGCTGTTTTTCCTTTTGGTGTGTTCATCTGATTGAGTTTGGGCCCTCTCCCTCTCCCTCTCATTCTCATTCTCCCTCTCCCTGCTTCAGCTCCTACTGCGTTTCACAGAACGCCTTCAACTCAGCAGCTTTTTCAAATTTGGGGCTTGCGACACTCAGCCAAAAGCCGCAAATTACCCCCCTCTAGCAGCAGCGAATTAGGAACAATTTTGTGTTAGCTATAAAAAAAAAGAGAGAGAGAGAAGTGAGGGGAAAATATAGCTTACACCAGGGACCACCAACAGAGGCAACATGGGATGAACGGCTCGTTGGCCGACAGTTTGGGTGGCAGGGCGGTGCTAGAAAGCAGTCTCGGCAATCAATCCTATCATATCACATCTACATAGTATGGCACAACATCCATTACCAAACACAAAGGCCTGAATTAGTGGATTTATGTTGCTGTTACAGGATGTTTGCAGGCCTATGAATTGGCTTTACAGTTCCCTGAGCACACAGAGACCTGCAGCAATGATAAAAAAGCAGGCCAGTCCTCTGACACTCTGGTATTCACTCTGGTGACACTGAAGCCAAAAAGGAGAACGACTTGTATGAGGTGACAATTCACCGCCTGGAATTTTCATTCTTTCAAACAGGGTGGGATTTTTGATTTCCCCCACTATGCGGTTGGTCCTTAACTCTGAGCATTAATGTAAAAAAGGTCTTTTTCTTGTTTCTTACAAAGCGTGAGGTTTGGCATGCCCACTTAATCTGCTTCCATTGAGCCAATCCATGTTTTTCCCATTCTGGCACCCTTCTCGACTCCCTTTTAAAATCCATTTCCAAGTTGTAATATGCCACTGCAGATGTTATTGAGGGGAGAAAACCAAAGGTAATAGGGAAGAGAGGTGCAGAGGGAAAGCGCAGACGGAGAGTGAGACACATAGAGAGTAAACACAGAGAGAGAGCGAGAGAGTCGGTGAGGGAGGGTTCGAGCTATTAACTGGCCGGTTTTCAAATGTCCTCGGCTCCTCGTGGCCATGCCTGGTGTGGAAGGCAGACCACTTTGTCTTCCTCAGAGATCAGTCGGAGTGGGCGGGCCATGACCAGGTTGGGGTTACTGACTCTCATTAGGCCATACACCAAGCAGGCCTTGGACTGTACAACTGTAATAAGACCCAGTGCATTTATAGGCTGACCCCTCTCTGACACATCTTGGCCCAGATGTTAATTGAGCTTCCTGCTCCGCTTTTGATTAAATGACAGAGAGTTTTAAGTCTTTGTTTGTATGGCTAATGGCTCTCATTTAGTGCAGTAAGTGGTTTAGGGGGCTGCTGTGGGTGACATCACACTCCCGCTGCCTTTGATCGTGGGCCTGTAAAGGGTGAGTACTTCTCTTTGGCTGCTGCTCCGCTGGAGCTGCTGGTTGGAGGCCTTCTACCTGCAGCGGATGCATACCAATACACGCCAATACCCCTAACCAAACACATGCTGTACACAAAAATGTCGCTTGCAGCATGCCAAACAGGGTAATGCCAAGCTCAGTGAGCAGGGCAGGATGAGGGCATGAGGTTGCCAGGGTGTAGGACTGGGTCATTTGGTCAAAATCAGTACTAGCCCAAGCCTTTATGGGACTTTATGGGACATTAGCAAAACCGGTGCTATGGTGTACTATCAATTCTTGAAGCAGATGTTCTTTATTGCAATGTTATTTTGGGTAGCTTCTTCCATCGATGCAAGAGAAGACTAATAATGTTTCACTAATTGACTGAGTTTACATCAAAATGCAGTTTAAGATATGATTCAACATCCAACATTCAACTTTTTTCAGCTGAAAACCCAAGCACACACTGTAGGCATTTCATAGTGTTAATGATCAACTGGGGTCCAAATCTATTTTTGTGCAAAGTATTTGAATTTGGCATATTGTGTAGTAAACATACATAACCACTGCACTGGTTGAAGCTCAGCCATTGTGATTACGTTTTCCAACTGGCTGATACAGTAGCAGCTTACATCACCGCCCAAATGTCATACATGGCAAAATATCGTACCTCTTACTTCAGACTTATCTGAGAGATTCAAATGCCAGTTACCTTTAAAATTAAGATTTTGACACACAAAACAGCTAACCTCAAATTTAGAGTGTAGGAATTACTAATTCTATTAGCTGGCCACCTCCTTGATATAATATTGCATTTTTGTAGAAATAGTATTGGCGTAGCATATTAAAAAGAAATAAAACGATTCAAGCTCTCTTGTAGGCCCTCTGGTGGTCACATGGGGCTTCATAGAGGCTTAGTTTTATAACACCTGAGGCAGGCCAAAAGCTATAATTGTATATGAATTATTTTGTTACTGTCACATTATAAATTACAACAAAGAAATTGCTCTGTTGTCTTGGCTGATCAAGATCCCTCTAATTTTCAGAAATGGCCTTGTTTTGTGAAATGTTTGGTCTCCACCATGTTTTTTCCTGCATTTATGCCATAGAAGAAAGTAAAGTAATCGCAGCCTGGGCATTACGGTGGCTGAATGGTTAACATGACTACCCCACAGTTTGCCCCTTGCACCCCCACCTCAACCAGGGCTGACATTTGTCTTATATCTGGAGATGGTCCCAGTGCTGCCCAATGCCCCTGGTGGATACAGGGCATTGGGGTGGGTAAAGAGTGTGATTCGCAAGCATCATATTAATTAATGGGCTTTGTTTTTTGTCACTGCAGTGTATGTAATGATCTCATACAGCTCTACTAGAAGGATTTACAAAGGAAACTGTGAAAATGAGCACCAGTTGCCAACTAGTGAAATACACATAGGCCATTTCATGTGCTTTTTGAGAATCAGATGCAGTAAAGGAGAGGATGCATCTGCTAAATAAATCCTGAATACATTGCAGCTTTTCTAAATATGCTTAAAGGAAAAGTGCATGTCCTTCAGATCTTAGCCAGCTAGAGGATATAAGAGTTTCTAAATAGCTTGGTTTACTTGGAAATTATTAAAATACAAAGTTCACGCTTGCCAAGTAACATTAAGTATTTCAAGTAGTCACAGGGATAATTTGGGTTCACTTCTGAAGCTCTTCCATTGCATTGCCATTGAATCATTTACTTGTTTGCTTTCAGATGGTAGTGTTTGCTTTCCCATTCTACCTTTTCTGTTCTCCATCTTCTCCCTTTTTTTCATCTTGATTTTATTGTCCCCTCTACCCCCAGCTGCAGCTCTCTCTCTCTCTCCCTCATTCTCCCTCTCCCTCTGAGCGCGTGGCTGAGGTGTGAGATCATTCTCCTTCTGGGTGGCTTTCCTGCTATATGTCACTGTCATCTGTTGGCACTGAGGCTTGAGGGGGGGTCCCTTTTCCAAAAACACACCGTACTCCGCTGCTTCACCACCCTGAGCATAATAAATTCTTGGGCACGAGACTGTAGAGGGGTGCACCAATGGAGCGGCGTGTT
>JAPTGW010000027.1:4930562-4943747 GCA_029814545.1 Apogonichthyoides opercularis
GCCTAATCAGGCAAGTGATTTAAAAAAAAAAAAAAAAAAAAAAAGACTGCAGCTATATGGGCAAGTTAACATTAGCTTAAGCCTAAATTAAGCTCAAGTTAAGCCTATTCTGCTTCCTTCTCATCTCTGATGGTTCAGCTGCATTTCAATTATCCTGGAAGAAGTCATGATATTTGAGAATGTAGAGACCTGCACAGTTTCCTGCATACTTTGCCTTGAGGTTCTGAAAAGTAAAAACACTACAGTGCAATAACATGAGTTGCGGACAAACCCTCAAGGACAGGACAATTAACTTTATTTGATAACCACCAATAAAACAATTTGTATAGGGTGAAGTAAAACCTAACATTTTACCAGTGGATTTCTGACCCACAGACCTGAGAGGGCGAAGGAAAGGGAAATTTAAAAAAAAAACTGCAATCTACCAATCTGTGTCACACTGCTGTTTCCCCTCTTGGAGTCCACTTTTGCAACTACAGCAAGAGGCCTGCATGTAATCTGCCTCAGCTGCTGCAGCCTTCCGCCAATGAAATCTAAACATCCACAGGCATATTCAGTCACACTGTATCATTTTGAGAAGATTGAACAGCTTCATACACTAGCTCCCAGTCCACATTTTAAGATATCTGTGTTTAATTTTGCCCAGCCTTAAAGTACATAACTCTCCCAGAATGCCTCCAGTACGGACATTGCTGACACACAAATGATGGAATGTAATGATCTCTGCAGGGGGTCCATAACACTCAAATAGTAGTAAGTGAGAAGAATTGGCCTCCAGAGATGTTGTGCAATACATTAACAGAGTTTAATGAATGATTCAGATGCACTCACAGGATATGACATACCGCAAGTCTCCTTCCTAATGTGACCCTTTATGGTTAGACTTGTACCAATGCATCTTCCTCAAGCAGCATCATATAGATAGCTCTAGTATAGCTCCAACACTGGTATGCATAGTCACAGCTACAACTGACTATACACACACATGCGGATGCATTTGTATAGCTACTGTAACTGCGGTTTCCCCATTGTATGCATGAGAATTAAAACACTTTATTTGGTGAGCTCATACTGGAGCTTAACAGCTTTTTGGCAGAAAACAGGACCCTGATGCGTGTTCCTGATTACTACAAGTGTGTGTAAAAAAGGTGGTGCTCTCACTCACTTTGAGACCTCTCACACATTCAACAATAAGAAGCAGGTTTGAGTGGATGAGGGCCAGAGCTGTAAGCACTCCACAGACCAGTCTGACTTAAAGATTAGATCTTGCAAAAAATCATTGCCAAGACTGAGCCATGCAACTTGCTATACTCCAGACAAGAAGGGTGTATGAGCATACCAGAGACTGTTTGCTCCCCAGAGTGCAAACACAATGATGTGGCGTCAAACAGAACAAACACAAATTGCACTGACAAAGCATAATACTTACGCAGATGCACAGTCACAAAGCAGAGTAAGGCAAGATGAAAATTTTAAAAGTTCAGAGCCAAGAAAAAGTCTGAGATTTTTGAAGCCACTGCCAGAGACTGGTGGGAATGAATAACTGTAGCTCCAACATGTGCATTTACACAGGAGCAGTTGAACAAGATTTCATGAGAGCCAAGTGCATTTTGCATGGAAATCTTTGATTTTTATACTCTTGGCCTCTAACTCATGTTAACTTTGTTAATGCATTCTTACCATCATAAAATAGTATTGTTTGGTTTCAAATACCAATGACTTATCTGTCTCAGAATAGAAAATCTCTCCTCAGTTCCTGTAGTAAACGCATACATTTTTACACACACACACACACACACTTTCCCACTCAAAAAAAAAAAAAAAAAAAAAGTGTCAGGAATTTACTTGAGGTAAATTTTCCCCCCAAACAGCTAGGATTTTTTGGGTAGTACAACAATATTTATTTATTTCCCCCCAAAAATACAATGTGCATTTGCCATGAAAAATCACTCTTAAACGTGGGGCAAATGGCACTGTGAATAGCTGCAGTTTAGCACATCCTCTAACACTACCCATCTACACTTATCTCCCCTAGAATATTACTCCAGGTCTTCTACTAAATTAATTACCGACACCAACTTCTATATCTGCCTTTCCCGAACTTAGGGTTGGGACCCAAAATGGGTTAGAAAACCATGAGTTTTTAATTGACAATAATGATATGGGAGTTAATTTCATAAATGAAAATGAGTAGTAGTACAGTGGTCTCCCTCTTATAAGGCCACACCAAAAGCAATCATAGCGTGGCCTTATAAGAGGGGTGGCCTTTTGTGAGGGGGGCCTTACAAGAGGGGGACCACTGTAGTAGTAGTAGTTCCAACATAGGGAACAGATGAAGTGATCTGATAGCAAGAAAGTCAGTCATGCGTTTGCTTTTATTACCGTTTGAACAGTTTGTTTCATGTGTCTGCTAATTTGCCAACGGTGTTTCTACCTGTAGTGAAGATAAGAGTCAAAACATTTTTCACCGGTCTACCCGCGATTTAAATTCTGGCACTGGCAGACTCGACTGTGTGGTAAGTTATGCAAGGAGTTTTTCATGTTTTGGTCCCGATGAGTTGTAAAAGTTTGTGAACCACTAATCTGCTTTGTAAATATGTAAGAAAATGGTCCATAATGAAGGTGTCTCAACTGTTGGGTGTAGGAGTAAGTGGAGAAACTAGAGCTCATATGGGCAGATGATATGATTCAGTGAGGCTGAGATTCAGGAGAACGGCGCGTTCGCGTCCCCCCCCCCCCGTCCACCGGTGAACGACTGACGTCATGCCGCCAGACAGACATATACTGACCACACACAGCGTATGCTCCGACCACTACAAGCCGAAAAGTTCAACCACCAACTAATAATATACTTCCCGGTGTCCACGACAGAGACGGTGCACATGTCGCCTAAATTCGCTTTGCTTTGATTTCCATCCCAGTTGCGTTCAAGCTCCTCGCGGGCCCCCGTTTTTTAGTGCGACTCATTCAACCGAATCACTTCCTGAATCTACCGTTAGGGCTTTTAGTTTGCTTCACGCCAGCTGCCGTAGAACTTGACACACGGCGGACTCAAATGTTTCTATTAATGTTCAAACAATAGTAGAAGTTTCAGGCTGCCGAAAAAGTTCGAAAGAACTCCAGTATAAATCTGTTCAGTCTGGTTCAGCAGCTCACACTCCACTTCGCTCCACCCAGCGCGGTTTAGTGCTTAAGTTGTAGCCGTGAACTAGCACCGTAGCTTCCTGGTTCACTGCACTTGCTGGAGTGACGGGACACTGAATGAGGCGTGATAGCTTACACACATAGAGCATGGCAGCGAGAAAATGTTCAAGTTGAGGATTTTACCTGCTTTTTGGGTGCAGGATGCCTTTGAGAGGATGGCTAACGATAACCGGGCGGTTCAGTCAGCGTCTCCGTGGGTCAAACGTCTTCTTCTCTTCGACAGCAGCTCCGCAGAGTTCAGGCTAAACTACAGTCCTCCCTCTCTTTCTCCACTTCAGTCACTCTTTCTATCCTTTTTTTTTCCTCTACCCTCTTCCTTCTGCCCTCCCTCTTCTACTGACTGGTTCGCGTAATTTCAGTCAGTAAGCAGCCAGCCGGAGCCGGGGTGCGGTCCGGCAGAGGCGGGTCTCCTCCCGCGTCTGCCCGCCTCCCGACCAATAGGAAAGCCGCGTTCATAATGTGCACACTTTAGGCCAATCATATTCTCCCTAAAGCGAAGGGGCCACAGGGGCGGGGCCAAAAACTGAACTTGAAAGAGTTGAGAGCAGAGGGAGGGGTACCGCTGAGGCCGTGTTTAATGTGAGAGGTATGTGCATACTAAGGAGTTTTATGACCATATAAGTAGCCAACCAGTCACTTTCAGGATGGACGTTATCATCCAGGGTCTTCGTGTGTCAACAGGTCTTGTCTGACCGCTGTCTGTCATGGAAACATGTAACAGTCTGTAACCATGACTGCTATCTATATTTCTGTTGTGAAACTTCAGTTATCAGACAAATGCCACACGCAGGCCTATCTGAAGTATTCTAAAATGAGATGTGTATGTTTGGCCCATGACACTAAACAGATTTATATTTATCAATTGGTTTATATTAGCAAAAACAAACAAACAAATAGCTACATGTACTGCCTGTATTCTTGAACACATTTTTATAAATGTTTCTTTGTTTAAAATAAACCAGAATGCCATTTTATAGAAGATAAGATCAAGAGGACTGAAAAAAAATAACAGTTTTGTCATTTATTCTCACAGGTTCCCATCATTAAAACAGGTTAAACTTAGATTCATGACTAGACACGTTAACACAGTCTGGGAACCGCTGCAGGTAAAAATCTAATTGATGTGCGGTAGAGAAAATACTTTTACAGTCCTCTAAGCACTACTGGGATTTGTTTGCTTTGGCACTTCATAACTATCTGACTTGTTAGTCTTGGTGATGAGAAGGAGATAAACAGACAGTCCTTTTATATACAGGCAGCTAACAAATTAAAAGAAAAATCTATTAGAGGAGTATTTAAAGGTGATTGTGCCCCCTTGCATAAGGAAGGAAGAGTGATTGTTTTGTGGATGTGAATTATATCTTATGGCCTTCACTGTCCCACTGTGCCATCATCGAAACAGCAATGCCTTCTAGAGTTTATTCCTTTTAGTAGAGTTCAGAGACTTGCAGAATCAGTGTTGAAGCTGTCATCTATTTTTTTGTTTTGTTTTTGAATTCTAAGCAATTGGTATCATAGCTACATTAAAATTAGCTGAGGAAATACACTGAGAGTGAAATATGCACCAGCATATGAGGATTAAAATATGGTAAGATTTCAACCTATGCCCCTGTCAAAGATTATCATTACTACAGATACGTGTGTACAGTAGTTTATGATGGGGGAAGACATCCCTGCTTCTAATAGCATATGGTTGCCTATTTACTTATAACTTTTTTATTGTAAGTTATCACTTGTCCAATCAGATGCAAAGCAGCAGATATTGAGAAAATGAGTAATCAATTTTTAAAAATCAGGTAAAAATCAGAAGAGAGTAATATTAGTATAAAATAGGAAAAGTGAGCAGAGCCAGAAACTTGACAAAAAAAAGAAATAAAATGTGTGAGATGATAGATGTTGAGATATGTGCAGTGCCACTGCCAAAGTCTACACAGAAGAATGGAACGGAGCAATGTGAACCTGTTTACCTCAAATACTCCCCTGGGATTCAGAGTGGGTGATGTGAGCCCATTTTTTTTTTCTTTTTTCTTTTCCTGAGTGGAACTGAAGGCTCCGGGCCAACACGCATGCCAAAGCCAGCAGGGAGGTATTAGCAATGGAAAACAAATATTTCTCACTTTCTCTGTGTGAAACATTGATTTGCAGAATTAGCAGCACTGAGGTCAACTGATGATATTGATAATGCTAAAGGAGTATGCAACAGAGGATGGTGACCAGGGATAAACAACTTTGGCTCTGCAATGTAATCAAATTAAACAATTGCACATTCAGCATGCCATACAAGGAAACTCCTATACTGTTTTACAAGAAGTCACATTATATTTTAAACCAATGTCAGGTATGGCAGGCATCTCCAGACAAACATAGGAAAACCAAATTTTATGTACAATGTGTGATTTATGCTCAGTATGTGTCATTATGAAAGGAATGTGTCCGTGTGTTTTCCTAACAGCTGAGCATCACACGTAGTCTATGTAGAGGACAACACTGAACATTCAGCAGACTTGGAAAAATCAATAAATCTCTCCCCCCCCCCCCAGGCATGGATGGGAAATATCTGAAATTTCAGTTGAGAGGCTAAAGGTCATAGTGTCCCTTTTAACTTGAGCAGGACCAGATGTAGAGAGAGCAATAGTGGGAGAATATGGTGGTGTAAAAAAGACATAAATAAATAAAATTCAATTTAAAAAAAACAGAAGATGAAGAATTTTGGTGGATTTGTTCATTACACTCTTACACAACAGGGGCATGAGATGGAAAACAAACAAAATAGAGCACTGACAAAAATGCTGGATTAAAATTCAACACATGCATGAATTACCAAATATGGACACTTCTGACCTCACTGCCTCCCTCCCCTTTCTCCTGCTCTCTTTTTCACTGTGACCTAGTCTCTCTTTCTCTCCGTCTCTTTTCCTCTTCAGTTGGTTGTAATAGCAGCAGCAGGGTGTGTCTGTAATTCAGGGTGTGTGAAGCCATTATATCATCCAGTGAGAAACAAAAGGACCCATTCAGTGACACAGTGTTAAAAGGGTGCCATGTTAACTCACCGACCACTCTCACTGTGTAATTATTACTTGTGTGAAGTCATGTGTGTGGGCATTCATACATGCTTCTCTGCGCATCCATCCATGTGCACACACATATATACATATATGTGTGTGTGTGTATGTATATATTTGTGTCAGATCTGCTGGGTGTTAATGCTCATATCTGATCTACTGTCAGTTGCCTAACTGGAATCTCTTACCTAACCTTATCTTACCACGCAGACAGACAATTCAGCATGCACTGTTTGAAGGTAAGCCCAGAGTAAACAGATTGCTTTTCAGTCCAGAAACTAACTTCTTGTTTTTTAGTTCCACATCAATCCCAGTTATGTGCAAACCCATGCCAAGACTAATTATGCAACATGCTGGTGTTTGTTCCACACATCTAAAAGATCATAAGAATCATTAAGAGTAACTCTAGCTTTTAAGATACACAATAAACAAAGGACAACAGTGGCTATAATATAGAGTGGCTGTTTATTCTGACTTCATGTGCTTTAGCTCGCCCTGCTTTCCTCTGTCCTTTCCTTAGTAATCAGTACACAGGAAGGGGTGATAAGACACATGTTGACTCACAAAACTCAGGAATGTGGAGTAAAGGGAAAATACACAAAGCCTTCCTTCTTTTGTGAAAATGTCTCTTTGCTTCTTTGCCCTCACTTGACAACATTTCTAATTCAAACTTATTAATATGATATTGTAAAGTCATTTGTATCTTGAATTGAGACAAGATGGAGCAAGATAAACAGTAACAGTGGCACCTTTGTCTGTGCCAGGGCTGGTATTTGTCTGGAACAGAATGGAGAACTAACAAGGTGGAGGGCAGCATGTGTTTAAAATATAAATACAGCTATGTATTTACTATAAACAGAGAAAACTCTCAGGCTGTGCCAGATCTGTCTGTTGTTACAGCTCTCCCACACATACACCAACGTCAGCACATAAACCACAAGACTGCAAGCTCACAGCAGCCATGCACCTCACACAGAAACACACTCAGCAAAGGCATTTTGGCCCAGTGACAGTCTGATTTCTTTCCAAACAAATACACGGTAAAGAGTTTAATAATCTGAGAGAAAAGCTGGTACATTTGGACAGAGTCACTGGAAGAATTCTGCAACTCCGGCCTCTCAGTCCGTTTGTTCAGCAGCCGCTGGCTTCCCCTGCCTTTTTTTTTGCCTTATATGGTCACAAGAGTGGTTGAGTAGAAGAGAGAGACAGCCGGAGCAAGGATGGAGGTGTGGTCTATTGTTTTTGGCGGAAGAGGTGTAGGGTTACGTGCTGCTCTTGAACCTTTGGAGCCTGTCGTCATCTCTTTAGTCACCTCTTTCCTCTGTCTAGAGCCAGACAAAGAGGGTGAATAGACAACACGGGGAGTCATGTGTGGACAAGGAGGGGGGCTTGATTCCTGAGTCCTAGAGATTATTGAGAGGCAAAGAAAGAAGCAGAATGTGGCTTTAAAAGGCCCATCATTACCAAAGATGCCGTTATACAGATCTCAGACATCACAAAAGTATGCAGGAATGTCTTTCATCCAGGAGCAGTTATTGGGTGCATACATCTGGATGTCTTACTGATCCAGGCTTTTTGATTCAATCACACCTGCTTATGTAATGCCAGTGGAATTCCCCATATTCAAAAACCACTGGATCTCAGTTGCTAGTGACCGACCCCACATGAATGCATCCCAGGGCTTCATTTCCAGTGATCTAATCTGAGACTGCATCACTAAAAGTGCAGATGGAACATGTCAAATGATGTATACTTAATAAGCAGTCTGGAGGCCCTCATCACTATTCTGTCAGCTGTGGACTCTGTAATAACATACATGAGGAGGGGAGGGCGGGCAGTGCAGGGGTGGGAATGTTTTTCAGTTTGTGAGATATGAGAGAAGAGTAGATGATGGAATGATGATTGGAGATGCTCTACTGTCTCAACAGCTCAGCCCCATTTGACCCCGTTTAAAGCATTTGTAGCATGTGATCACATAAGACTTAATTCTACGAGTCCTTGCATGTAAGGTGTATTCTCATCAACAAATACCAATGAAGTACCAATACAAAATAATAGTACTTCATGATGTCAACATGTACTTACAGTATTGAGGTAAAAGCATCAGTTTGTTCCCTCAGACTTATGTATGACATGAGATTTTCATTAGTGAAGTATCAGTGTGGTTGCAGCTTCTGGAGGTAAAAGTGGCTTGAACTTCTTTCTCTCTAGTTTGATGTACAAGGACACCAGATAAAGCAAGGACTAAACACATGATTAATGGGAGACAAAGGAAAATAAAGAAAACAAAGCTCTGAAACACTAATTTGTTCAACCATGTGAGAACTTTAGGTTGAAAAGTCCGTTTGGTGGAGACATCTGCCATGTGAGCCTGAGTACACAACACTGCTGCTTGTATCATGTCAAAGGCTGAAAAACTTCAACAGCACAGGTTTAATTTTTAACAATGTGTTGGATTTTTAAAGCTTGCTATTATCTATTAAGTTACTTAAAAGTACCATTTCAGTGCAACACTTCATTAAAGGTATTTCTTCTTCATTCAGATGTCTCTCCTATAGAAAATGCATCAATGCAATGATTAGAACAGTGAAGACCCATATAACATTTAAGACAGTACATTTAAATAGGTTGTAGAAGAGAGGTGCTACTGATCTCCCCTTGCTCTATGTGACACTGTTAATCATTTACAATGTGCAGTGATAACTACAAACCACACTTAACGTGGCAACTCATAAGGCAGATAAACTCAGAGGTGGTGTCGCTGTCTAAACGCCTGGAATCACATGTTCTGGTAAGTACTATGTAGGTGGGCGGTTTGAAGCCTTACTGAATAAAGGAGACTGGTACAGGTGCTTGGCAATTTTCTTTCAGGTGTGAGACTGAAGACTTAGAGACAGGCAAAGAGGGCAGTTATGGTTAATCCAAGGGAATGACAGAAGGGAAGTCATTTACAGAGCAGCAATGAGAGAAGGGTGGTGTGTAGGCATTTTTTATTTTTTAAAAACAACCTCTTAGTTCACTGATGAGAGGATTGTTGCACAATGTTCAGCCTAGAGGACAAAGAGATGAGAACATATGACTCATTTATGGGGAAATATTATAAAAACTTCAAATTAAACAAGTTACTGGTTTATACATCTCGTAGTCGTTTCAAACAGATGAAACCCTTGCTGTTGTCAAAACAGCGAAGGCAGGGAACGTACATAACTTCAATGTTGCATCAGTGTCATCGGGGACAATAACACTCCAAGTCTCTCAATCACAAAAAAAAAAAAAAACCCAAACACAAAACAGATTCAAGACAAACAAAATTCAGACAAGTTTCACTCTTTTTTTATTACTTCACTTGGTCATTTCACATACATAAGAGTTCATTTCAGTCAAAAACTAAATCAAACTCCTTTTTGCAATTTCTATCTGACTAAGATTCACAGTCATGACCAGAGACACGCCACATACACCAAAACAAGCACACACAGAATCACACACAGATGCACTTAATCCTTTCCTCACATTATTAGGCATAATGGTGTAAAAATGACCATGTGGCTTTGTGATTGTTGAGAAATGCCACCCTCTTGGGGACAAAAGCAGGAACTACAAGTAACACTGTCAAACTTCATTCAGTATTGTCAGGTTAAGTTAAATCACCCCCATCTGCGCCACTAAAACTAGACATGTTCATCCCTTATAATTGCTGAACAGAATATTTTTCATTCTATAGACTTTTACAGCTCGTTGATACATGCCAGCTCTGCAGCTCTAGTAGTATGAAAAGAACTTGTAATATTATTTAATAAAAAAACAAAACTGCTGAAAAAAAGGAGCATGGCATAATCCATACAGTTAATGGAGGCTCACACCCATCACTGGACAAAAGAAACAGAAGGACAGAGTGAAGCAGTAATGCACAGCAGAAGCAGTACGTCTAGGGATGGGTGTGAGGATTTGAGTGTTTGCCAGATAAGACGCTGGCAAAGTTTTGTTTATCCATAAGTCTGCTGTTACGCAACAGACTCAACACGGTGGTAGTGAACATCTGAATGCCAAATGTGACAGAACAGGATATAAAACAGCACCACAGTGGTGGTAAATGGCAGAGGACGGGGCTGTTGGTTTACTTTCCGATGATTTTGCTGACAAATGAGTCCAGTTCATCATCATCTTTGATCCCCACAAAATGGCCGACGACGTCACCGCCTCGCATACCAATTACAGTTGGAACAGCTGAAACCTGGAAACAGAACAAGTCACGTTACAAGAGAGATAATATAATAAATAAATTATTTAATACATGTAAAGTACTTAAATCAAATTGCTTATCTCACCCCATATTCAAGAGCCAGGTCTGTGTGATCATCTATGTCAACTTTTGCCATGGCAACACGGCCTTTCTGTTTCTTAACAGCTTTTTCCAACCTTGGCCCGAGGATTTTACAGGGACCACACCACCTGAAACAACAATGAGAAGTCCTCCATGTAGAAGTTAATTATAAAACAAGACCCCTAAAGCAACCACACAACCCTGCCTCCTGCAGAGTTCTCTGAAGATTAAAGGTCCAGTGTGTAAGACTTACAAGGATTTAGGATATTATTGCAGAATTAAGAATATGAAAAGAAGAATTATGTTTTGGTTACCTCAGCGCAAGTTTAAATCTATAAAGGGAGTGGGTCACCTTTCACAGAATTCAGCACATTTCTATAGTAGCACCAAGTGGACTACCTCTTCCTCCATTTTATTACCCCTCAGCCAACTCTGGTTAGAGGGGTATTGTAATTGTTGTGTTGTCTGTTGTCTATTAAATGACAGTCGCATTATCTGAAGAATGCACGGAGATATCTGCACCAAATTTATACTGTGGATGCATCTTGGCATGGAGCAGAAGCCTACTGAAAATAGGTCACCTTGACCTTCTTTGTCAAGGTCAAATGGCAACATTTCTTTTCAATGATGTAATTGCTATATTTGGCTAAGGGGTATTAAAACTGCACAGAACGTTATGCTAACATGTGGCATCCAGCGTTAAGATACATTACAGTCACTGACTATTTTTGAGTGTGTACTACAACTAATATGCCCTTTAAAAAAAAAAAAAAAAAAAACAACCACCATTGAACAGACAAAATAAGCAGACTCCAACAATGACATTTTCTGATTCTTTAGTGGATACCAGAGGGGCAAAAGAATGGTTTAATCAGTTTGTTGTATTCTGCAACTTCATTAAGTGTCAGTAAATATCACACAGTGAACAAACGTTAAAAGAAAATGTTATAATAAATATGGGAGTTCTGTTCTTTTTATATGGCAAATTAGGGCTGCAAGATTAATTGATTTTAAATCAAAATTGGATTTTTTAAAAATTAGGACAATTTTTAAAAAAGGGAAATTGTCAAATCGATTTCATCGCTCTCATGCCTCCTGGTCGTGTGCCTCCAGGCTGCATGCTCGCAGGCTACCGTGGGCTCTTCCTTCTGTGACAGTGGTCTTTCACAGAAGTCTGTGTAATGACCGGGCTTTAAATCTGTTCATGAACCCACAGTAGTGATACCAATGTAAGCCGAGGTTTCACGCACAGATCCCACAATTGAAATCTAGCTGCATGGGGATCACACATCTTACGCTGTCCCAGATCTACACCATACAGTCTTCTTCCAATCCGGGTCCAGGTCGCGGGGTCAGCAGCCTCAGCAGAGTAGCCCAGACACGTCAACCAGGTCCCTCCAGCGTGTTCTGGGTTGGTCTCGTCCACACACGGATCCCCCAATTTCAATATAACCGCATGGGGATCACTCATATTATGTGGTCCACACCCACACAACAACTGATGCCTGTCTTACAGCAGTATCACTTCTGTGGGCCCAGATACCCCGAAAAGGGGGAAAAAAAACCAAAAACAAAACAAGACTGATTTAATTTCTTTCCCTTACTTGCTAAATTTTTCCATTCACAAACCAAATATGATGTATTTTTTGAAAGATACTGAACTTTATTTAAAGCTGTTAGATAAATCTGGAAAGGAAAAGGCTATAAAAATCATCAGTATTTGCTCTGATTTGTACATTGTATTGTAGTGTATTCCCTCTGGAAAACTTATGTTATTTTCTTGTTGTATACATTGCTTGTATACTCCACTTCATTCAACAAAGACTTAATATAAGAAACAAAAAAAAAAAACAAAAAAAAACACAACAACACACAAATCGGGATTTTATTTTTTTGTCAAAAATCGTGCAGCCCTATGGCAAATCTAGTTCAGTTAAATGTTGCCGATTACAAAATTGTTATATTGTACTATTATTTATGGGTCAAAGTTTACTGACAATGTACCATTCATTTTGTGTCCGTACGGTTTTTTTCGAGCCAGAATGACTTTTTGGGTAGTTCAACCACTCGGGTCAGCAAAGCCATTCAGATGAGTCTGGGTGAAACACCCTCAAGTGTAGGATGGCTTTCAAGGACCAACATATGAAAAGACTCTACTAATTTGGCAGATATGCACTCAAATTTTGATCGGCCCTCTTGTTTACACTTTCACCACTTATCTGCTAATCACATCACAGTGAGTGATTCTATAGAACCATGGTTTGCCATGCTTGACTGAGATGATTAGGCCATGATGGGTGGACATGTTGGACAAGAATGACTTGTCTCATAAGAAGTACATTTTATACATACCGGTAATTATTTTTGCAGTATGCAACCATCATCAAGTTAGTGTCATTTCCAGTCAAAACGTTCATTGTGAATTTACTGAAACTGGCAACGCAATGTTCTTCTTCACTGCTTTTTAATAGTTACTCAGCAGAGCACTGTCATTCGCCAGAGTATGTTATATTAAAGAAATAGTTCAGGATTTTTGACATAGGGCCTCATTTCCAAGTGATCCAGAGTGTTTGAGATATGTGGAGACAGTTTTCA
>JAPTGW010000027.1:5153430-5167923 GCA_029814545.1 Apogonichthyoides opercularis
ATTGTCATTGTTCAAAAAACCTTGTACAACGAAATTTAAAAGTGCCCACATTCAGTGCTGTTTGGAATAAAAAAGACACGGCTGTGTGGCGCTCCGCTTCCCACAATGCACATTGTGACAAATTTCCAAAAATGCCTGAATGACCTACCAACTCTGGTTGTAAACAAATGGATTGTTTACAGTGGCGTACACTTCGAAATTGCTCACCATGAGGGAAGAGATTCAGGTGTGCAGTCATGGAAAGACTTAAGGATTCGTGATACTTAGGCTTTTACAGATTTGATGGATAATTGGTGAGACAAAAAAAAAAAAAAAAAAAGTCATACACAGCTTTAAAATGAAAATAATTGCCACTATGACCAATGTTAAATAATTTAAAGAAATTAATTCAGCATTGGAAGAGCAAGGTATTTTTTGCCACCATTAATAAACTGCTAATTGACTAGGTTTTTTTTTTTCCTTAAAACATACTGGAATGGAAAAAGTGAAGGACATTAAAAACAGGTCCCCAGCTGGACCCAGATCTGGGCCATTGTATTTCATGGTTGGATTCTTGATCACTTAACTCTCCAAAACATGTGATTGTTGGATATTATCACCCTTAAGACTTTGACATTTTTATGGAATCAATTCAACTGCTTAGATATGATCAATTATTGAAAAATGTTTTGTTTGACAAATTTCAGTGAATATACAATATATCTTATTGAGGCTAGTTCACACAGCACACTATCAAGACTTTCACAGATTTTTATTAAGTAGCCTATATTCTGTTTTTAGTCAACTCCAAGTCATGGTAAGTATGTTTTTTTTTATGTTATGAAATTACTTTGAGAGGAAAAATGTCTAAGTTATTAAATAAAGCTGAAAAGTAAAGCTAAAGATTTGTGCCACCATGTTATTTTTTTTAAATCAATTATTTTTAAGTCTAGGTATGAAAGTGCTATTGGCAGTGTGTTCTCATTTTTATTGCAAGGGTTAGCTGACCCATTATGCTCTCACACCCTTTAAATCAGCTACATATCCTTATATAAAAACTCCAAATGTCTTCCAACAAAGAAAATAAGTCTTGATATCAATTTCCAAAAACATTTATTTTTTCCTACTATTACAATCAGATTTATTTATTTATTCCAATATTCCTTCTGACAAATCCTCTCTGTGCAGAGTGCCTCTGGCAGTAATCCACATGCTGCAACTAATAATCTTTCTAAAGCCATCTTAAATAAGTTAATAAAAACAGAGTGTGCTTTAAAATGGCAGCTAAATTTAATTTCACATGATTATATTAGGCTCTCATCTATCTGCAGGGTTGTCTGTATGTCTATCCTCCATTTCCCTGCCTCATCCACCAACACTGTGAGTCAGCCATTCTTTCATCCATACACCAGTAGGGGGGTAGCTGGGAGGTGGACAAGCTGATGTCTTTGCCCACCTCTGACTTCAGAGTCCTGGAGTATCTCCAAGTTTTGCATGGCAGGGCCTTAAAAAACTCATATCAGTCACCCTGAGATGCCATTTACTCAGGATGACATCAATACCTCATGGTTGATCGCCACACATTATTAAGCAAACCATGTCCAGTGTCACTGCAAAGCTTCAGACAATTTATGCCACTGTCTGCTGCACCTCAAGGAAAGAAAATAGAGCTGTGGGTAAAAAAAAAAAAAATTTAAAACGCTTGCATATTTGCAGTTTATTAAATGCTCTTGGCCAGGCTTTGGGAATTGGCAGTGTTTCCTCCTCCCCATTGTTCTTACAGAGGGGAGTGTAATCTGTCTTGTTGCACTCACTCACCAGAAAGGACTGAGCAGTTCTGGGCCCCTGCAGCCTTAACTCTCACACCACAATAGCTGATCACTTTTGGGGGGTGGCATTAATCACCTCTGATTACATGCCAGCTACAGTCTGTGCACAAGCCTCTCACAGACGTTTAAACTAAAATACTCTCCAAGGCCCAAGGAGACTTTTTTTTTTTTGCTTTAACATGCCACTGTCTTCTTCTCTTTAGCTGATATAAAAACTGTGAGGGCATCTGGCAAATTATTACCACTAAATTGCCGGCATTTCCCCCTGAAGCCAATGAGGCATTTCTCAAACGCTCGCACCACTTGGCCCATCACAGAACAATGGGCATCCGCGATGGAGGATGGAGGAAAAGAGATTAAAAAAAAAAGTTTACGGAGTAAAAAGGCAACAAAATGGCCACAGAATGGGGGACAAATCTCTTAAAAAAGATCTGGAAGACAAATTAAAAACCAGTGTATCTGTTTTAGGTTAGCTTTACATGTCACATGTGCACTCCAAGCTGCCTTCCAGGCTGCCACCGCCCCATCAAACCCATCTGCCCACGAACCAAACTGAACGACAAAACACAACCGCAAAACTGAGCTGACACTAAAACACTGCTTATTAGACGTTTTCTACGGCGTATTTACCGCATATATTCATTCACACAAAGAGCCGCCTTAATTCCGATACAGATTAGTAGCAAAATGTAGAATTACTTTTTAGTAATATCATGTTGAGAACAACTGAGACTGTAATTGTAGATAGACATGACGTCAGTTTTTCCAATAAAATGTGTTGTATTAACGGTAATTAGCTAAACACTACTCACGAACTGACGTTAGCATGCTAGCTAAGGCTAAAACAATCTCGCCCTTACCAGTCAGTGCAGCGGCGAGCTAGCAAAATCCTCTCCAGCTACGCCCAGTGTTAGCCAGTACACTCTGACTGAATCCTCGAGTCACAAAAAAAGAGAAAGTGAAGATGTGGATTCAATGAAACCGGGAACGAAATCGCGGGAGAGCAGAGTAAAACGAGTTGAGCCGTGCGGTCACACAAGAAAACTTCTGCGTCTTCCAAAGCGCCGTTTTTCACAAGTGATGCGCGTTCACTGAAAGGAAGAAAGGAGGAGAATGACGCTTCAGTTCACACTCTGACACACACACACACACGGTGGTAGACCGGTGAACGGATGGATGGACGGCGGAGGAGAGCACAGCGTTACGCCGCCTTCACGGACTAAGAGAAATGTCGGAATGAAGGAAGTAAGAGAGGACTTCAATGCCGTGGCTAGTGCAAAAGTATATGCGTGGTTAATGATACTAATGAGCCGCCATTAATGACATTACATTATTCACTACATGCAGAAAAGTAGAGGCATACAGCCAGTGTAGCACGTCAAATGGGTCAAGAGAGCAACAGGCCCATCAGGGGCACACAATGGCCATAAAAGTCTCAGGTCAACTGAAGCTCCTTGTAAATTTGAAGAAAAAAACATTTATAATTGGCTGATTTTTGCTCCCTCTCCCCCCAAAAAAGCATAGATCAGCGTTCCCCGACCTTTTCAACTTGAAACGCCCAAAAGTGCTTCATGTCTTTCCAAATGGACATGCAAATGTGATGACTTGTCACGACTTTTCATATTTCACCACCTCTTCTATCAATTAAATTGTGACCAGTTTTGTCTTGTGTTTGCTGTTATGTTGTGTTGTGTTACTTGGTTTCTCTTGTGTCTTTTTCTTTGTCTCCTTCTTTACATCATCTACATCAAGGTCACCAACCCTGGTCCTCGAGAGCTGCTATCTTGCATATTTTAGATGTTTCCCTCTTCCAGCACACCTGACGGTTGTTATCAGCCTTCTGCAAAGCTTGATGATAGGCTAATCATTTGAATCAGGTGTTTTGGAAGGGGGATACATCTAAAACATGCAGGATAGTAGTTCTTGAGGACCAGGGTTGGTGACCCCTGATCTATATCATCTGTGTCCTCTTATATGTTCTCATTGTCCTGTCATTACTTATACATGTTCTGTTATGTCTTGTGAGCCAGTAACAACAGCTATTTCACTCATCTTTGGTCCCAAATGCAGTTGAAGAATACGTACATTATATATTTGAACACTACTTAACACACTAAGCAGTGTAATATTCCAGAAATCAAGAGAGAACAATCAAAACAAGTACAATGACATCATAATATTCACCAATGAAATGAAGTGAATCACAAAACAATGAAACATTCTGTGTGTTGACAATGGAAAGAAAATAAACATAAACAACAAGACAAAAATTATATAATGATGAATATTAATGTTCTTATAATGCCAAATATAGATAAATAAAGTATTGTTTTTTTTGTTTTCTTGTGTTGTTTTTTTTCCCAGACAAAACAAGTAAATTTGAAAAGTACATTACAAATTTGAATTTACATTAAAGTATCTTTAAATAAGCCATATGATCATCCAAAGGATCAGCAGAATAAAAACTGTGCATAATAAGTAGGGCAAAAAAATATTCATCCATATTAGTTGGTTTGCGACTATTTTAATCATAAATGTTAGTGGGTCCTTTGAGAAAATGATCTGCACGCAGGTGTAGCCCTTAAGGCCAAGTGAAAACACTATTTTGTAAGCCTCTGGAGTTTGGAGAGGCTCTAGTGGGGGTTAACTAAAATAGGCAATCATACATCAGGCATCATTGACTGAAGACAAAATTCAGTCTGGTCAAATGGGCTAAGCCTCTGCCCTTTCAGTCTGCTACATGGTAGAAATGTGAAGGTATGTGGGGGTTTAGATACAGAATAAGATCTAATTGCAGAATTGGAACATAACATTAATAATTGTGTTTCATTAGATTGAACTATTTATATTGGCCATTTACAGAGTCTGCAATGTTTGTACAGTAGCTTTGAACTGACTTCCTTTCTGTTTTATTGCTATATATTGCATATATAGGTGCATTACCATAAGTAATATAGACATGTTAATTGGTTAACTAAAAATATATCTAAAATGGAAAAAAACAAACACTGGTTCTTACAAAAGACATTTTGGTGGCCACCATAGTATATTGTGGGTATTCAGTTGTTTTCATCCTGTAACTTCACAACTAGACCTCACTAAATATCACACACTGAACCTTTAAGGGAACAGGGATAAATTGGTGAACATGTTGTTTGGCTTCATGTGTCTGGTGAAGCAATCCCTAACAAATCCATTTATCAGAGAAGATATTTAATACTTAGAAAATTTGGAGGATTGATATATTGTAGCAGGATAAACAAGACTGATCCTGTATGGAACAACTACATCTGAAAACCGTCAAGGTACATTTAAAACAATCCTTTTCTATGCAATCATATATTTTATTTCCAATTTCCAACTTCAGGAATGAGTAGTTACTATGGGTCCGTGAATGCAGCATTCACCAGGACAGCGCGCCATGCTGGAATTGAAAGGCGGTGAATAGCGAATAGCAGGGGAACTGTGGTCTCTCTAAGCATAAACCAATCACCTCCCAGGCTTGGGGATTATTCAAATTAGAGATGATGTCACCTCTTGCAAGTCACCCTACTCTCTCTGGCTCTCTTGCCTGAGTTCCTCCTCTGCTTGTCTGTCTGTTGCCCTCCCTCTCTCCCCTAAGGCCCCTTACACCCCTTTTCACTCCTCTTCAAACCCCCTTTTTTCTTCCTTTCTCCATGCCTGATTTCACACACACATAGACACACACAGCCACCCCACATGCATCAAGTTGCCTGTATTGTTCACTGTTGCTGTTGCATCAATAAGAATTTATAGTCTAACATATGATGGACCTGTTGATTGTGGAAATGTAATTAAGATGATTACTGATGGAATTGTCAAAAAAATTTAGAATCTCTTACAAATTACTCCAAATGGTGGATACGATCATGCATAAATGTATGGGCAGTGTATAGGATTATTGGTCCTTTAAGTCACATTTCAAGCAAACAACAAAGAAATATGCTTAGACATGGCTACAGCGTGAGGTGTGCACCTGCTTGGGAGTTTAATCTGACAGTGGAAGGGAAAAGAGCAGAAATAGCCATTAAAAAAAGACAGAAGAAAAGATGACACCAAGGAGTCTGTGCAGGCACCCTTTCAGTTAGGACTTGTGTTTTCTTTTGGTTCCAATCAGACATAGAAGGTGCATTGTTTCGTGGCTTATGAGCTTTTGTCTGTGTGCGCCGTGCTCCTCACCAGAACGGGGCTTTTCATCACAGACAGTCTGGGTGGGCATGCCGCCTGTCTGCCCGTCTGTCTGTCTGTCTGTCTGCTTGTGCTGCTGCTGCTGCTCAGCTCCCAGCAGCCGCCTGCCTGGCCCTGTCTCCTCCATGAGCCAGGCTTTTGTGTTGCTGCTCTTGTTCTGGAGGGGCTTCTTTTGTGGGGGGCTCTTCTCTTTCCAAGTGCTGGAGACAGTGAGGGAGATTTGGCCCCCGTGTTGCTTGTTTGAGCTCAGTCAAGGCAGAAATATACAGTGGAATCGTGGCAATCGGCTTGCAAAGGCGTCTCCCTTTATCTCTCCCTGTCAGATTTCCAGGGGAAGTTTTGTTTGTGTTGTGGAGTAGACTGGCCTCAGACTACTTTACCCACCACTTTACATCAATTAGTAAGCTTATTACCCAGCTTATTATGCTCTTCAGTGCTGCTTTATTGCTGTTTAATTTAAGGCCAAGTCATTATCTGTATGGTTAATAAAGTTATTTGTCCGCTTGAGACTTTCCAATCTGACTGCACAGAGGCATCCATGTTATATGGAATGAATGCAAGTGGAAGACATGAAATGAGAGCAGGAAGAGAGTGGGGACTAAAGGGGTCTGATACCTCTTGGCTGATGCTGATGGATGTATTGGCATGGTCAAGCAGCAGCAACAAAGAGAGGAAGGTGTTTTTGTTCACACAGGCGGTGCTGTGCGGTAGCGGAGACAGGAAGAGGCAGGGTTGCGTACCCCCGGCCGCACAGTTCCCGTGTTATTTATCTCATTGTTTTTTCCCCCCGCCATCCCTCCACCCTTCAGCCCAACAGTCCAGCTGGGGCACAAAAAGGTTCTGGCACTCTGTCAAGCTCCAAACAAACCTTGGCCTTTAGTTTGAGTGTCTGCTACCTTTGACAAACTCTTACACAACATATGAAAGCTATTTATGCAGCAGCAGATGCAGGCATTCCCTGTTGATTCCTGGGATACAAAATGAAGTAACCTTTTTTCATAAGATTTATGAAACCAAGACAACAAAAATGTGACCATAAAATACTAAACATGTGATAATTTTCTGTGGAAGTGTGGTTCTGAGGTAAATTTTAAAACTGAAACAAATTCTTGTAGCGCCTTGTTCTTCATCAGTCTTATTTTTTCCTGGTTCTAAATTAGGTGGAGGTACCATCCTGATCATATGAACCACACCTTCAGCTAGCTCAAGCTTTTTATAGGAGCTCTAATGGTTATATAACTGAACAAAATGACAATTATTGTATAAATGCAGTATGATAACAAGTTTTTTTGTTATTTTATCAAGTAAAAGCTGCATCAACTGAGCCAAAATCAAAGAATATATGTTACAGTGACACTAGATTTATTAATTAACCAGGTATCTCTACTATACAGTTTAGGTGGACATCAGCATTTGTGGGAGGTTTTGAAAGGAAAAAATAATGTATCAGCCTCAGCCTTTAAGCAGGAGTTGGTACAAAATGCTGGGTTTCAACTACCTTTATATGTAGTGTCATGAGATAACTTTTGTTGTGATTTGGTGCTATATAAATAAAATTTGATTGATTGATTGAAAATTTACAAGACGGAAAAACTTGTAATTTATGTCAGACTGTTTGACATTGTAAGAAGACTCTCACAAAAGAAGCACAATAAATCAGAAGTTCTCAAAATCAGAAATTCTAAATTCTTGTGTTTTTATGATGCTTCAGATTAGTCAGTTAAAGCCTTATGTGATCTATTTTTTTTTAATTTATGTAACCATTATTTAACCAGAAAAGACACTCTTGTAAAATTTCTTTTACAAGACTGTCCTGGCTACAATACAAGAGGTTACAGACAGGATGGCAACCAAACAGAAATGTACACAAAGTTCATATAAAATACAAGGCAAGTGTAAAATTAGATGTGCAAAGACTGTTGTTTGGGTATTATATTAATTAGGCACAATAACTATAAACTGATAATTGTGCTTTACTGTCTTCCAGAAGCTACTTTCCCTACCACAGAACCCATCACTTGAAATGTGCAACCAATTTTGAAAGTGGAATCCAGATACCCCAGAATATAAAACATGTGAATTACGGGATGCATGTGTATGCATGTACGTTTAATTTCATATTAAAGAAATGAAAGTATAAGTACATATACTTGACATGAGCTCCTCTTCTCCCCTATTCATGCCCCAGCAAATACATGTTATGGACTTAACTTGTTCCCCGGAGTCTCTCTGCTTTATGTCCTCACAGGTTTTCCCTGGATCATCTCTGGACCTGCTGCTGTGGTCCTGCTTCTCTCCTGCCTCCATCGTCATCATTCATTTATCCATGCAGTTGTGATAGTGTTTATTATATAGCTATATGAATGGTAGAGGTTTCTATTATTGGTACTAACAGCTGCAGTAGTAGTATATCCACTGTCAGTACTTGTATTTGTAGTAGTGAAATGGATATTTGTTCGAGTTATTGGTAATTATACCAGCAATAGCAATTCTAGTTTTTAACAGTCATAGTTCAGTTTGCTGTGTATCCATGTTTTGCCTCTAATCAATAAACCAATGCATAATATGATTTTCTTTTTTGCCCAGGCATGTACAGTCAGATGCTTGGATTATACAGAGGTCTGTTAGTGAGCCAAGCCACACCAGAAAGAAAGCAGCTGGCACTAAGAGACAAGGCAGGGAGACAAGACACACCCATCACATCAGACACCAGTCGCCATCTTTTGTAGAGGTATTAAACCCATCTTATTAGTCAGAAATTACCATGCATAACGCTTAACACTAAAAAAAAGATGAGTATCATCATTTTATAAATGGCGGCATGGATGTATGGATGAGTACATGCAGATACAGGTTAATGTTATGCATACCAGTACAGCTGCACAGCACAGACTCCCTGAAGAGTGCAACGTGCCAGCAAAGCATATCATTAACATGCTGAATGCTGCTGCACTCACCAACAGGGAACATGTGAAGGAGGAGGACACACAGGCAACACATAAGAGGCTGACTGAACCTCATTTATAGGCCATCATCATAGAATATGTATGTTCAGCCAGACACAGTATGCATACATCTAACATGGATGATGATACTCATTGCACTTGGTATCAGTGGTTGCTGATTTCAACAGTAAATATTCCATACATGTGTTGGTGACATGTGAGTGCTGTTAACTATATGGGAAATTGCAAGGTGATGCTTCACATTATGCTTTCTCTATGGGACTGTTTAATCAGCTTTACCCAGAAATCTGACGATATCCAGAGCCTGTTCCTGTCAGTCTGACTGCTTTATCTCAGCCTTGGTAGCATCCTTGAGTTAATAATGCATGTGTGTACTAAGGGTATTGGACAGCTATACAGCTCAGCAGCCCTAAGAGAACTGAGGAGTGCTCATATCTGCCTTGATCTTTTACTCTCTCCTGTATGCTCTGTCATTCTCGTCCATTTGCATCTTTAGCTCTGTGAGTAGCGCATCCACTTATCTTGCACTGAGAGGTAGTTGAAATGGTGAAAATGCTAAGACTTGAAGGTCAATACCCTCAGAGATTCTCAATCAGCATTGTATTTTATGAAAGGCACTCCCTTTTCTTAATGTTTCACTTCTCCTCTCCTCTTCTCCTCAAAGTGGATGCATTTCAGCCTCCTGTTGTGTCTGTATTGCTATTGAATCGTATTGATTTCCTATGAATGCTTGTCTGGTGACGCAGACAGAGCCTGAGTTCTCCCTCTAGTGGTGCCAGGATTTCACAGCGCACTGGGGTCAGCAGGTTTGTTTAATAGGACTGCTGACATTTCAGTCAAAATACTTCCTGAATAGGTTATATTTAGCACAGGTAATCATTTTATATTTGTTTTTTGCCACATTAGCTGCATGAGGGGATGTTAAATTGGTTGTACCACACCTTAATGTCCTCATTTTCTTGAAACTGTAATATGTGCACTTAACCTAGTCAAAAACGAGTATTAGGCTCACACTGATAGAAAAAAAGATTACTTGAGAATAAAGTCATTATTTTGTGGGTGGTGGGGGGAATTGATCACAATAGCACAGGAATAAAGTTGTAATCTTATCTCTATGAAATATCTGAATAGAAATAACAACATTGCTTAGCACCAAATCATGCTTCAAAACATTACTGCTGGTATCAAATTAAATCCTTGATAAAAAAAAAAAAAAGTGCTGCTGCACATTAACCGCTGTGTTTGGTTCATCTGGTAATTTTAACAACTCTATTAATACCAGATATTTGCTCATTTAAAATATGAATTGTGTAATGACAACTTTATTTTTTAGTATTACAAGTGTTCTTGTGATAATGTTCTCTCAACATGACAATTTGTTTTGCCCTCAGTGTGGCCCTTATGCAGGAAATAAAACCTGTAATACTATAACCAAACTCTAGACCTAACTGATATTGTAAAAGCGCTTTTACAGACAACAAAAAGCAAAAGACCTTTGAATATAATGTGAAAGTGAGAATGTAAAACCTTTGTACATTATTGTGAATTTACTTCTGGGTCTTAAAGTCTTTATTTTTCAGAACCACACAACTGCTGATTTCACACTTTTGAGGGTAATAATATGTTATACTGTATATAGTGATAATATAAAAAGTGTATTAATTTTGTCCAAATTTGTACAATTTACATTAAATTTACAGTCCATTTGTCCATCTGTCCATCCATCAATCCATCCTAAAAATGTTGGTAAGGTTATTACATTATTGGGTTGTATTACATTTTCTACCAAGTTCCAATAAGTGCAAATTTTAGTGCACTATTGGGAAATTACTATATTGACCCTAAACCTATTTTGTGGTGACTTTCAAATAAATATTTCTCTACATTTAACTTTTCCTAAGTATTTTTTCACCATTTTTAACATTATCCTGTTCTATTTGCATTTTTAATTGAAAGTCCGTTATTTTCATATATTTAATTTACTGATCATGTAGATTTTCATAAAAGCTCAGAATAAATTAAATGATTATTATATCAAAACAGAAAGCTGAAGTAAAACTGACCTTTTCAGCAAAATACACCATTAACAAAACATCTCAATAAGCACCTACAACCACATTTGTCAAACTACATAGGTTTACTGATGAATCAATAACTGTGGTTCCATGTTCACTATGAACATTACCTGAACCTCTAAATTAGACACATCTAACGCCACTGAAATGCTGAGAAACTAAATTTTACATGAGTTATTTACATATATTGATGGGATTAATGGTTCATAAGTAATTAATAATTTTAGATTAGTAGACGCTTTTGGTCACTGAATGATTTTTATGTTTTTGAAGGTTAAACCAAAATTTCGAAAAGCATGTAGCACTTTTTAAAATATGCTTCTGTAAGATTTCTTCACCACTGGGCTGCAATAGTAGATGTTTTAAAACTTTTATTTTCCACTGTTTTGTTCATGTGGAAAGGTGGTAATATTCTCATAATCTGGTTTTGATGTTTTAGAAATTGATAAAAACTTCTGTTAGGCACATGAGCTCTTGCATAGTATTCTTATTTATTACTGTTAATGAAAACACTGTTTCTGTGCTGAGGACAATGTGAACGATTAACAACACGGTTTTAGTGCCTGTCTAATTTATTTTTGTTTAGTTGTAAATGTTCAATCAGAAGGCATCACATCCACAGACTAGATTCAATAAAAATGAAGGTAAAAAAACAAAACAAACAAACAAATAAACATAAACAATTACAGCAGTGTTTAATACATTTGAACTTGTTTAACTATAATTGATGCAATAAATGGTTTCTCATTTCTTAAAAAATATTAATTTGCTATGAAAAACAAAGATTGGACTCATTAGTCCATTAAATTCATTCGTCTCAGACTGTGAAGGCGCATAAGATGTCATTTCCCAACATGGATTGGACACCACAGAGTCCAGACCTGAACCCCATTGAGAATCTGTAAGACTTTACGCAGTAACCCAACTCTCCCATCAGTCTTGGCTAATAATTAATGCAACCAATGCAATGCAAGGTGGTCCAGCAAAATGTGTGGAACTTTGTTTTTTTGTCCAGGCAGCGTAATTAACAAAACACAAGTGAGCAGTAATAGTGTTACCATTAAATTAAAACAGCATTAAGAACCTTCATGTTAACAGACAAATTATGTACACAGGGCTTTTCTGCATTGTGCTCTATGGCTCCCATGTGAGACATTAAAATCAAGTAAAGCTGTACTTCAGTCTTCAGTGCACGTAAATAAACATTCTAGTGCTGCAAGTTACAGTACTATTCATTATGTATTCATTTGTCAACATTTTGTACGGACACTCTCCCCGGGGGGCGTAACCACAGGACGAGAGGGATTTAAAAAAATAAATAAATAAAATCACAAAACATCAAAGACTCACTGAGGCAAATGATGAGGTGAGGGGGGCTTCATCTACAGAGCCCCCCCAAACCCCCAGTCACAAAAGAAACACTGCTTTAGTCCATGGTTATGTATATACATTGCCCTTTTAATCCAGAATCTAAAGGTATATTAATTAATATCAGAAATAAAACACTACAAACAGCATCCAAGTCTTACATTTATGATCACTTTTCTGTGATGCTGCACTGCAACAGTATAAATAAGACTAAAACAAAAAGTACACAGTTACAGTAAATTCATTTTTGTATGATAAACCCAATCATTGCAGCTCTAAAACATTGAAACATATGTGCATGAAAAAAATTACACATCATTTAAGTAAACATGCCAGGGTTGAAAATATTTGCAACCTTCATCCCTTTCATTCCTTTAATTTTGGTCGAAATGCCTTTTCCACTGATCACTGCCATACATATATGTACATACACTGTACATATGCCTTCAAGCAGAGTGCTGGGACCACTTGACCACTTAATGCTTAAATAAGTTTCTATAATCAAAGTGATATTCAGACACATTTTCTTTAAAAACAGTGAAACAAGAACTGCTGGTTTTTAGAAATTCCTTGTTCATTGACATATAACATAAATGAGCGATTACTCTTGGAACATGTGGTTTCAATGTCCACGTACCGACTGTCAGACTGGCGCTCTACGGCACCTACATGGTCTAAACAAATCCAGTGCTCTACATTGATAGACCTCTGTTAATACCACTAAAATCCTGATTTTCTGAACCATTTCAGCCTCAGTCAGAGCCTTGTAAAGGCTCCAGGTGCATTAGTGTGCAGTCACCTGGCTCTTAACAGCAAAACCACTTCATACATATTGATGACTAACTGATTGGCTGCAAGGCTTGCCTTCATCTTACAGTGTCCTTTGCCTTGAGGTTGAAGAGTAAGAAAATGAAGCCAAAATGAATAAATAGCCTGTAACTGTTCCTCTCCTTACAGCTTATCTGGCTGTCTGTTGTCTACGCTACCCCTGTTATGAAGATACTGTATCCATATTTACAAGTAATGATCATGAGGCACAAATATCTCATTGCCTAAGTATCCACACAATGATAATAAGACATATAAAAGCCTGGAGTACATTGTGTGTCATTCAAGTGAAAATGTCTTTAACCCTGTGTTCAGTCTACAGCAATTAATGGCATTATGTGTCTAGTCATCAAAGGCCGAAAAAAACTGGCATTTCAGAACAAAAGAATAAATTATTCATACAGTACAAAAGCCAAAGCAGGTAATTGGGCTTGTGAAAGTGCATGCACTCTGCTGTTCCAGCACTAATTTAAATGCAAAATTCAAAGGTGGGCAACAGAGGACAATTTGCTCCAAGGTCAGTCAGTTCACTCTGAAGGCATTATGGGCCCTGCTGGAGATCTGCAAAAAGGAGCACAAGTGCAGTCAGCTGTCACTAGAGAAAAATGCTTTAAAGAAAAAAAAGCAATTCAGAGACATATGGAGTGTTTTGCCCTTCCACTCATATGCTGCTTCCTCCCACTGTGCATCTTCCTCCTCCTCCTCCTCACTAGTCACAGCAGCAGAGGAAGGAGCATGATGTGCCTTCAGGCCCTCGGAACTTCCCAGAGCTGGGCGTGTCCGTGCATTCTGCAATGAATGCATGCAGATCTGTGATGCGGACCTGCTCCTGCGTTTGTGCCTGTAGGAGGAGAAGCAAAGGCTCTTGTTTTTAATTTTGCCTTGCACATGGAATTTCCCCCTATGAGACTAATAAAGGAATATCTAGTCTTGTCTTATCTTATCTTATCTTATCTAGCCTATATATTTTGTGTATATTTCTTTTATTTGTGGTACAGAGTTGGCCTTTTGTATATTTAAGTATTTCTCTGTAGTTTTGTCAGTATTTTTCAACATAATGTTTAATTTTTGTCTGATATTTTTATATAGTCTTTCTCTTAGCACTTTAAGAATCTGCTGCTAAACAACTGATTTTCATTGTTCCTGTAACCTTGACACTAAAGACCTGTTCTATTCTATTCTATTCTATTCTATTCTATTCTATTCTATTCTATTCTTTCTGTATTTGAATTGTCCTGT